>JACXGK010009584.1:0-19698 GCA_016801125.1 Novumbra hubbsi
CCATTCACTACTACACCATCCACTACTACACCATCCACTACTACACCATTCACTACTACACCATCCACTA
Organism: Novumbra hubbsi; assembly: GCA_016801125.1. Lineage (NCBI taxonomy): Eukaryota > Metazoa > Chordata > Actinopteri > Esociformes > Umbridae > Novumbra > Novumbra hubbsi. The sequence goes on from JACXGK010009584.1 coordinate 71, forward strand.
CTACACCATTCACTACTACACCATTCACTACTACACCATCCACTACTACACCATCCACTACTACACCATTCACTACTACACCATCCACTACTACACCATCCACTACTACACCATTCACTACTACACCATCCACTACTACACCATCCACTACTACACCATTCACTACTACACCATCCACTACTACACCATCCACTCAATCAGAGGTTGACTGGGGCAGAGCAAGGGATAATTAAGTTAGGCTTTCAGAAGTTTAACCAGTGCATGGGGGAGGGAGTGTATGTGACCGAATTGCTCCCAGATTTTCCCGTTGGCTCAAATCGTTTGGTTGTAATTTCAGCAGTTGGGATCCTGTTGCCGCATTCATCCATTCTAGTTTCATAGCAATGGTGAGCAGAGGAATGCCAGTCAATGTTCCTGCTGGGTTCTTTTACTGTCATGAACAAACACAGATGGATGGAGGAGGCTAGGTACCATTGTTCTGTGCTTAGATAGTCCTCTGGTGATGGATGCTTTACATCCGGTGCCCGGTGGGAGCACAAGAAATCCCCCTTTTTCAATACAAGCAATAGCTATTTCATTGTAGAACAAGAACGTAAACCGGTAAAAACCAAAACAAAGAAAACACTTGGTTGTTACCTTGCTCTTTTCTCTAATCCCGCCCACACACCTTGTGTTCCGTTCGCTTGTAAATAAGACAGATGCATCTTTAATAGAGACCTGGGTGATATCACAAAGTAGGGTAAATAGAAATATGATAAAGTAAAGGGGAACCCAAGGCTGGTGGGCCTGTGTGCTGCATGCCACAGTTTGCTCAGTGATAAAGCAATAAGATATGGCCATTGTGATTGTTTTGGGCTGGGCCCAGGAACAGATAGGGGCTGTGATTGGTTGCCCCATGGCGTGTGGCCCAGCCTCTGTATCAGCGCGTCTGATTTTCGGTTAGATAGTGTGTTGTGTGTATGCATGTGCTGTTTCCCTGGCAGCCGCCGGCAGGTGTTGGTAACAGCAGGGAGAGTGGTCGCCATGGAGCTGTGCCTCGCATTGGGATGGTGTGAGTGGGTTCATTGGATTAGGCACATCTGGAGGACGGCCTTCCCGCCATTTCCTGGACAGGTGAACGGCAGTCACTGGGGTCCTGAGAGGATGTCGTTGGGTGAAGTCTGGACACAAGGACTGTGAGAGTTTGGAGGGGAGGGGTTTTGCCCTAATTTCTTCTACTCTATATTGTCACAGTACATCTTCTGATTTGGGAAGGACGGAATGTTGGATACATTTTTATCTGTCATCGTGGGTAGTTGTCTCAAATGCCGTCTGGTCTTTGGTGAGTGTGGAACGACACACTCCTCTGTCTGCTAGATATCACTGTGTCATCAGCCTCCAAACACAGGGACATACAAACATGTATGCACGCACGCACGCCCACACACACTCTATGTGTTGCTGTGTGCTCCAGTGGAGCTACTGTGCAGTTGAGCGAGAGGGTGTTGGGTGATTTGTGACCCGTGTTAGGGAGGCAGAGTGGGTGGTGTGGAAAAACAAAGTTCCAGGCTGTTGGACGTAGTGTAGGCCACAGGGCCAAGCCGAGGAGTAGTTTGGGCACTGGGACTGCACTAATGTGACAGACAGCACCCCAAAGGACCAGGACAATGGAACCCTGCAAGGACACAGAATATTCTAGAAGTCTACTGGTCATTAGGTTACATTTCGTTTTCAAATACCTGGGGCATGTAGTTGCTTCTAGTTATAGCATTGCACAAAAAAACCACAGTATAGTATTTAAGCTAGAAAGAATAACTCTCACATATAGAACCAGAGAAATACTTTTCATCGTAACAATTCCAGTGAGAAAAGAACACCCACATTGGCCATAACATTCCGTTTGCATGTATGAAAGAATCAAACGGATGCTAAAACTTAACACACTACAAACATCTGATGGTTTTTCAAAAAGCATCATGGGATTTTGTTTGTGTTGCTCCACTGTCAACTGACATTCCCAAATGCCAAAACAAATGTCCAATCAGAAGATGAAACGCAGGTCTGTGTTTATTCCTCGATTCATTCAATTAGCTCCTCTTCAGTTTGTTTAACAATTCATAATTGTGATCTAATTTCTTTTTTTTCTTTCTTGTTTGCTTTTCAGATCAGTAAATTATAGCAACGCCTTGGCTGAGAGGAGAGAGGCTTGTGGTGTAGAATTAATTGAAAGGGCTTGGCTGGCTCCTTCAGTGTGTGTGTGTGTGTGTGTGTGTGTGTGTGTGTGTGTGTATGCAGCGGAGTGAAGGTATCCCCTGTAAGACGAGGTGAAAGTATATCTCCCACCCTGTGTGTGTGTGTGTCATGGTTGCTGTGAAAGGCACCATCTGTTCTGTGTGACAGTAATGAAGTAAGGGGCATTGTGGTACAAAAGCCTCAGACCCATTCATCACAGTGCTGGGCGGGCCCAGCATATTCACCCTGTCTTCCAGGGTAACACACACACATCCACACACACATGCTCTGGATGGGTACCATTTTGCCATGTACACAAACATACAAATACCTGTAGATTCCCTCCTTACAACTGATGCAAAAGTTTCACAGAAAGTTCGTCTGGATACACAAAACCCCTCATATACTCACAGTCAGGGTCATTGACGATGATCTGATCCTTGGCCCATGAAATGCTGGCATGTGTACCCTCTGTACACGTGGAGCGGCTACCTAACTTTTCAACGTGGAACAGGATTGCCACAGTTGAACAGGCAATGAATGTAAACCCATTTGACGCATCAGGTCATTGTCTCCACGCCCTATCAGAAAAGGCCCAGGTATCCGGGGGAGGGAGCCCACGGAGAGAGGAGGAACTAGTCCACAGCAGGTTCCCAAGGGTCAAAACACGAGACGTGTCCTTCTTATGCACAACTTACCACACTGTTTTATGACACAAACGTGTGCCTGTTGCTTATGTATAGTTTTAGTACGCCTGCAGGAAAATCATTTCTTATTGGCTGTTGATTTGTAATGCTGAGTTCACAACACTGTCATTGTCTGTTTTGTCTCTCCTTATTAATACCTCAAACATTACAAGATCCTACAAATGTCTTTCCTCTAAAGCAGGGGTCTCCAACCAGGGTTCCTGGTGAGCAACTGTCCTGGCTGTGTTCACTCCCATCCCATGTGTGAAAGCCCCGTGGACGGTAGCTCTCCAGGTCCAGGGTCAGGGCTGCTGAGTCTCTGGATGGGAGATAACACGAAGTGGTGTTTCTCTGTGGTCACTAAAGATCCCATGGCACTAATTCAAAGGCTGTGTACCCTGGTGTCTCGGCCACATTTCTGATGTGGCCTTAATAACAATGCGGTTATTTATCCCCTGGATCCGATTAGTCTCCTCTCCTTCCTCTATAAATACTCCCCAGGTTGTAATAAACGAGATGACTTCTCAGTCAACAGGCCTAAATGAATTACACCGATTACACCCTGGTTTTCATTCAGTCATTTCCCAAATAACTTTGGAGGTCCGTTATGCATATAGATTAATTTGATGATTTCTTACACAAGTGGAGCACATGCTAATGCAATAGCTAATGACTCACGTCCAAATATATAACAAATAGATGGCCATACACCGCTGCTTATGCGTTGCAATGATCCATGAACATCTGACATTGGAGAGGAAAGGGGAAAACCAGCTATGCCCCAGGTCCATGCTTTGGTGCTCTCCACTCTGTATGCAATCCACATTGGTCTCCAGCTCCGTGATAATAGTCTATGGACAAAAGGGAATGGGTCATTTGGCATGTTGCTTTGCTGGTTATTGCATTGTTGTGACTCAGATTATTAAAATATTCATTCATATGTGATATTATTAACACTCTACATAGGCCTTCCTTGGCCCATTCTCCTTTCCAACCATCAAGGTCAACCTGACTTTGCTATCTGGCTCTGAAGAACACACTGGGTCTGATCTTTCCGATAACTAAGCCTCATCTCTGTGCAAATGATTACAACGACTATTCAAACATTGACATCAGCTGCAAATGGTTTATTCTTTGTTGTATTTCTCCAGACAGAGCTTGTCCTAATGCCCACCAACACCAATAATGACTCCCCCCTATGATCTTTCAAAGTCTTGCCTCGTCTTAAAAATGCTCATGTTGACATTATTATCTACAATTTATCATATCTTTAGAGCCCTCACTTGGTGTGTCACATGCAAATGTATGGTGCTACGCTTGTCTGTTCATTTCTAGTTTAATCATCTTCTGCCTGTTCCTTCTTCTCAAAAAGAAGTCACTCTTCTTGTGTCCTTCCAGCCTTTAACTTTCAGCAATGTTTGTCTGTACCCCCCCCCCAACGTTGCTTTACCCACAAACCCCTCAGCAAACTACACAATGGAGTCCATTCTGCTCACCAGTTGTTCCTCCCTCTGTGTTGTTGATGTGCCCTTTCAAATTTAAAAACACATATTTTGTAGAAAACCTTTCAGCGCTGGAGATGGGGATACATCTTAAAATGTCATCATGAACTCTGTCACCTAGTTGCTTGTTTAATCCCCAAAATGCAAACCTTTCCATAACCACTTGGAAGGAATCATCACATCTTATAATCCTGATTGGTATCTTGCATTGGCTGCTGCAAATTGGCGCAGCACCATCCATTAGGTTCTAACGCTAACCCAGATCTTACCATATCTAAAATGAATGAATAAACTCAATCAAATGAAATAGAAATATGCTGTTACTTGTAACAATCGGCCATTATTCTAAATATATATAAAATAGGTGCACTACACAACGCAAACCGGCATCAACAACTGTTAAAGACAAACATATTTAAATCTGGCCTGAATAAAAGGCAATCATAAGAAAAATATTATTATGGGGCTACTACGGGAATGAGACCAAATAATTTACTATGAAGAAATACACCCCCAATACTGTTTGTGAAGTTAGACAACAAAGACGCTTATCTGTATTTCAAGTCCTTGAATTCCATACACAATTACTAAATGGTTGTCTTAGAAATTCTTAACTTACTACCAACTACAGCACACCTTTCCTGTGTAATTCAGAAAATAATAAGTATTCTTCAACATAAATCTGAGAGTTTAGACAAAACTACCAATACAAAATATAAAATATGCATTCTCTAATTCAGGATAAAAAAAAGTATGTAACATTTTCTGATTACTTTATTGGGTACTGTAACAGTTTTAATAGTCTTAAAATGATATTCCCCTTAAGGTAGCATAATAAATGTGTAAATCTTTGGAGGGAGGACCTATGAGCCTCCATGGTAATGTATGTATGTTGTCCCACCAAAAGTAGAATGGAAATGGCTCATTCAACAGCTACACCATGGTTCAACCCTAGGGGATGCTGTTGAGTCCAAGAGAGACCATTGCAATTTTATCTGGTGTTTTCGGACAACTAAATATATTTGGCAAAGTGTGATCCAAAACAATAAACATCCACCTTTCCGTTACTGGCACAATCCTCTAAACACTAGGCAATATGCCACCCCTACCCCCAGTCCAAGAACAGTAGTTGGCAACACCAAGTACAGTCGGTCCCAAAGAGTATATGGACCAACTTAACAGATAGCAACTGACAAAAACATTTGTCTACCAAGAAGCTGCCTCCTAAATATTTTTATTCCCGAATCCCATATTTTGTAACTGTTGTGCATAAATGTAAAATGACCAAGCAACTTTTAAGATACATATTAAACGTCTGTATTTCTGTCTTTCTTTTGGATATTGGGAATCCTGTTCTGTTGACTGGGTCTGCTTTCTCTCCCAAACTCAGCGTGAAGTCAATCAATCAATCAACTTTATAAAGCCCCTTTTACATCAGCAGTTGTCACAAAGTGCATTTTACAAAACACCCAGCCTCAAAGTATAGCCTGTGAAGTATCAGTCAGCAGGTTCTACACAAGTTACCCTCCCTCCCTTCCATTTGTAGATCTCCTTTCCTCCCCCCTTCTTTATTTAGGGGGGAGTGCAGACTGAAAGGGGAAATTAGATATTTTTTATGTGTTTTTTAGTTTAGTTTTAGTTTTAGTTTTAATAAAAGTTTTCCTTGAATAAAAATGTTATTGTTTGATAAAAAAAGTGCAAATTTGCTAATGTAGAATGCATGTTTGAAAATGTGGATGTTTAACTAAAGTTTAAACTATGAACTACTAACACGATAGAGAATGTAGAGAGAGAGCGAGATGAGACTGAGGTACTTATTTTTGTATGCATTTTAAATAAGCGAACCGTCATTCTCACAATTCAGTTAATCAGCACCATCTGTACAAAGTGGGTTTGTGATGCCTTCTGAGTTGTTTACTGTGTACTTTAATGCTTTGAATACAGGCCTCGTTTGCATTTTCATCTCTTGGCATTGGGGTGTAAGTCCCCCTCAGTCTGTGTGTTTGTGTGCGGTGTACGAGTATGTCTGTGGTTGTACCCCTATGCCTGTGTGTGTTGAGCAGCTCCCTTTCAAAGGCCGAGGATGGCGTCCCTCTCCTGCTTTCCTGAGGATAAGTCTACTGTCATGCTAATAACCATGTCCTGAGACTAATAGGCGTTTTAACACAGGAGATTTTCTCTCCCTACAAAATGTCCCACTTAGGGGCTTAATGCACATACCCTATTTTTCCATCCTAAATATCTAAACAGGATGCATATTTCTGATTAATCCTGTAGTGAGGACGGTTTGGAGAAAGTGTATATACAGTATGTAAATAGCTTCTGAAATGGTCTTGTTGCTGTTTTGTTATCTGTAATAAACTGAATCGAAAATAAGAAAGAATTAAAAGCCTTAAAGCATTTGAAGTATTCTGCCCGCAAGCTCATTCATGGTTATTGACCGGAAAATTTGCTTTTCTCTGGCCACATATATTCTGGTGTAATGTTCTTATTTTTTCTTATATATTCTTTTTCAAACATGCAAAAGTACAACTTCTGACTTTATATTTTCTAAAACACTGCTCCATAATGAATAAAAGCCTCGAACTTTCAGTCCTCCCACCCCAGTCACAACCACCTTTATGTCAATGGAACAATGTAATCTAAACATACATGTGACAAATAAGACCGTCAATGTATGGACTGAATTTGTTAGATCTTAACATGCACATATAAAAAGGCACAGGGAACAGAAACATGACAAGCTGACAAGTTTTCCGAGCAGTAAAAGGTATTTTATTAACATAAATATGAGAATTTAGGGTTCAATTAAAACAAAAGAGAAAAAGGGTCCAAAGGGTGACACAATCTCTGCGGGGTCCTCATGGTGGTGGTTTTGGAGGAATGGGTGCAGGTGGCCTCCTTCCACCCCTGGCTGTCTGCCTCCCGTCGGCTCCCGCTGTGCTGAGGCAGTGTGGCATAAAAGGCGCCGGGGAGCGTTGTTGTGGATGTTTCCCTTTTAGCTTATGTGGTTTCTCCTTTTGCATTTTCATCTCCCCTGAGCTGATCTCCTGGGGCCTTTTTGTTTTCCCTTAGACAAGGCTTTATTGGGCACATGCGTGCCTCGCTTAGGGGAAGCTGCTGGGTTGCCTTCAGGGGCTGTGAGCAGTTAGAGGGGAAAAGGCCTGCCACAGATGCAAGAGAAAGACCCTTCAGAAAATATTTTGACAAGTGGACTATATATGCACTGTGAATGCTGATGTTGGACATGTTGAGTAGGCTGTCTTTGTGGCTATCCTTGCCAACAATATTAACACAAGATTTCCACTAGAAACACTTTTCATTTAACTAAATACATTTTGATAAATAAAAAAAGAGCTAAGCAAGCATATGTCCTCCACTATTCAGGGAGCCCACCGAGGTGTAAATGGCACCTGTAAAATCTGCTCTGGGAGACACTGCGCATATTGGACCAGTAGTCTGCTCCAAGGTCCAGTTCAGGTTTGTCCCTCAGACCACAGTTGGTTGGTGCTCACCACTGCTGACCAGGAGCCCCCCATAAGCCTTATCGTTTCAGAGATACTCTGACCCAGTCTGAGCATAACAATTTGGCTCTTGCGAAAGTTGCTCCGGTCTTTACTCCTGCCCATTTCTCCGGCATCCAACACATTGACTGTTGTTGTCTTACCATCTAATTTACTCCGACCTTGATATTGTATCTGCAATGTTTGTGAGTGGTCATAATGTTTTGGCTCATAGTTGTAGCTTCTTTTTATGGGAGTGTTTGTTTTTTTCACGCATTCAATGAGGAATAGATTTGTTTTTCTGGTCCCCACAAGTATTGAAATACAAGGCTGTGTGTGTGTGTGCTTACTGCTTGTTAAGAGATTTTCTCTAGCCAGAAACCGGAAACCGTGTCTCTTGTTTACATAAAAACAAAACAATGTAACCACCAAGCACCAACCAAGTGGCACGTTGAAAACCAGTTTTCACAGACAATGTGGATGGTACTGTACATGTTAGCATTCTGAAATTATATCAACAGCTCTTGACAAAGTTAATGTTATTACAGTCAAGTACTTTCATCCTCACAGAAAGCTACGTCCTCCACGCAAGCAGCAAGGATTCAACAAAGACATGGGCTAAGTAAAAAATATGAAATAAGTTTGAACTGAAGTGAGGGGAATAAATTGATAATGACAATAACTGGATTTTTCTTTGGAAAGCTAGCAAGGACAGAAAGGACCCAAGAATGGTTGTGTGCAACGTAATAGTATTCTCAGAAAATGTAGCTTGCTGCAAGCTAGTATTGTGCTCTGGTCCGAGGTAAAAAAACAGTTTGGTAACCCGTTATATAAGACAGGTCATCAGGTGAACCTTCACTCACCCACACACCAACTATGCAAATACTTTTTCACTGACACTCCAGCTGATACTCAAACAACTACTCACCCACAGCCACACACACACACACACAAACAACACTCAGCCTAAAATCAGTTGGCTGTTAATGTCTTTTCCCACAGGGTCTTTCTAGTGGGATGAGGCAGGCAGGTCTACTCATGTCTGTGTGTATGGCCTTGAGTCGGGCTCGGAGCAGAGTGGATGGGTCTGTGCGTGTGTGCCTGCATGTTGGGGTATATGTTCATTGTACTCCTGTTTTACCCTCCCATTCTATCGGGTTGTGTGCTGCGTGAGAATAGCTGGGGCATTATGGTCATGACACCAATTACAAGACATCACTGATATGTGAAAGAGCCCCATGACTGACAGAGAATTTAAAGGGAGAGTTCAGGATTTTTGGACATGTCTGACTAAACTGTGGATATTGTTGTTCTGTAACTGCATTCAACAATGCTTACTAGAATGAATGCAACGACTGCAGGAGGAACAGGAAGAGATTTCATGGGCAATTGGGCCACTCAAGGACATTCACTGACTTTTCCCAAAGCCAATTCAGCATTATCATGGCTTTGTTCGGGTTGTTGTCCGGCTGAAAGTTGAATCTTCTCCACAGTCTCCCCAGATTCTTTCTTCCATCCTGACCTGCCTCTCAATCCCTGTCACTAAGAAGCATTGCTCTGACTTGCACTGTGAAGTGTGGGACCTTATGTACGGGTCTTTCAATTGAATTTGATTGTCAACTACAATCAAGTTCAAGATACAACTCAAGGAGGATCAAATGACACAGGAAACACCAGAGCTCAATTGGGAACTTCATGACAGAGGGTCTGAATACCTATATGTACAAGCGATGAAATTGGCCCACATTTCTGAAATTGTGATTTTTCGTTGTCTTTATGGGATATTTGGATTAGATTGATGGTAAACAAAAAGTTAATGTAATAAATTACAGACTAAGTCTATATATTAATGTGTGCATAATACTGAAGGGACACAATGCATTTGGTAATCATTGACATTTGATAATCTTTTATTTGGAGACCTGGTTTAACAGTCTTATGGCCTAGGGGTATACGCCATGCTAGGTCCTTATGGTAACAGAGTTCAGGCACTGGGAATCCACGGCAAGGATGAAGGAATACAGAAGTCAAAACACCCCAGATCTAGCAGCTTCTGTATAGTGTTCAGTGTCAGTATGTCTATCTGCTCTTAGAACCTCTGTAGTAATATACCTTGAAGGTCTCTTCCGTCCATTATCGGACAGAGGAATGCATACCCTCCATTCCTTAAACAGAAAGGAACAGGGTAATGTATTTTGACAACTCTGTCAAGCACAAGAGACCTGCCGGCTGTCTCTTCTGCTTGTCGTTGTAAACACTGTTTAGTATAAGTATTTTGTCCAAAAACAAAACATATCGGTCTCCTATAGCAATTGCTTTATTGATGAAAGAAGAGGTGATGTAACACCGTGGTAAGTTCCTTCTTTCTTCTTGTATCCTCTCCGTCATTGTATGTGGATTATGTTTCATATGTAATGTTTTTCTGTTTTGCTTTCAAGTTCTACTTTATTTTTGTGACGTCTTAGTTCTGCCCCATCCTTTCTATTCCTTGTTCTCTGCCTCCCTTTCTATGTATCTGTCTCTGCTCTAAGGTGCAAAGCTGTCAGACGAATCCTCCGTCCTCAATTTATGATCCCCCCTGTGTGTGTTAGCAGGAGGGGGGGGGGTGTCAGTCCCCCCCCAGGCTGGCCCTTGTCCTGTTTCTTTCGCCCACATTCCTCAGAAGCCATTAGGACTTATTGACCTTACGAGAGAGAATAAAACGCTAGATAGACTAATCTTAGTTTGCATAATCATTTCCCAAGCATTTCGATGTTCACGGACATGAACAAGACGTACCACGCAGGATTGTGGAGGTCAATTGCAGGAAAATGGAGAGATATGCGTGTGCACTGCACCAAAACCGAAACTGTCTTCACACTTGCAAAACTCTGGGAGGTTCACATTGAAAATGTGACGCTTGCTACCTCAGAAAGTGGTGTCTCGAGCTATTGACATTTGCAAGTTTACACAACAAAGTCATCTATACACCACCTACAGACTCCTCTTCTAAATGTAACGTAAAATAATCAAGAAAAGCAACCACTTCTGTGGAAATTGTAATGTGTGGCTGTCTTCGCACCAGCTGTATCCGGTGTCCAGCTGTGTATTGGCAGTAAGTTAACATTGATAATCTCCCGGCACTTAGCTGTCCCTCTCCCGAATACATAAAAACATAATGTCCCATTAGCTAGCTAGCCACATACCTATCTCCCACATAAAAAAGACAGAATAGCTGGAAAAAAGGTAGCAAAATATTGTATTTTCACTGCATAAACAGTACTGTAGCAAGCTAGCAGAAAGTTTGACTAACGTATATTGCTAGGCAACCAGCGTTCAATGTGGCTATTTTTTTGCCACAAAAACCTGAATATTTCCTAAACCTTGCAACAAAACATTCCACAAAACAATAGCAACACAATCAGGAAAGAGGGGCACATTCTGATAACTGTCATGTCTCCGCAGTGCAAGAACAGTAGGAGGAGTTAGGGTGGCTATAATAATAAATGAATAAATATATACGTGAGATTACATTATGTGGGGGGCTCCCTTAGGCAGTAGTACTAACTCACTGGCAGGTTGTTCCCAGAGACAGAGTCCACTAGCAGATGAGAGACATGTATCTTTATTTATGACCTCTAACCCCAACTTCCTTAAGGCATGGTAAAAACGTTAAAACTGGAAACCATTTACAGGCCAAAGCATTACCCCCCAAATATCAGAGCAGCCCAACAGAGAATGGATATTTTGGGAAAACCCAACAATTGTCTCTGTTTCCTTTCACTGACTGGGGCTGTTTATGGGGCTGTTTATTTATAATAATGACCAGATATTTCACCACATTTGAAGCAGCTAGAATTTGTGTATTATATATTTTTCGTGAAATGTTAATCACTGTTTATAACTATAACTGGGATAATTGTAGTGAAACATATTAACATGGTTAATCTAGGCCGGAGACTGCCGTTTCTCTGTGAAGTCTCAGGACTCTAGACTTTAATATGTTGTGATTGACAGCTCACCTGAGGGCTGAAGGACTAGGTATGCATTCCTCTTTCTGGAACCAACTCATTCCTCCTTCTCCCTCTCTTCTTCTCCCTCTCTTTCTTCCTTTCTCTCTGCTTGGGTAAACTCCTGATAGGTCCTGACAGGACAGCCGTAGCTCTGCAAAGACCCCTATGGTTACCTGTGTGTGTGTGTGCACACAGACAGAAAAACAGACAAAGAAAGAAACACAAAGAGGGAGATTGATAGATAGAATGGGGAAGATATGAAGGGATATGAAGCTATGGAGAGTGGTAGCAACAAACATGGCAAGAGAGTAGAGAGTAGAATCTGATTGACATATTGGGCCCTGTCAGATGTGGTTCCACTATCAGATGCGGTTCCACTGTCAGATGCGGTTCCACTGTCAGATGCGGTTCCACTGTCAGATGCGGTTCCACTGTCAGATGCGGTTCCACTGTCAGATGCGGTTCCACTGTGTGTACTGCCTGAGAATACCTGAGGGCTGGTAATCATGACACCAATTACAAGGCATCACCACTGATATGTGCCAAAGCACCATGACTGACAGGAAGGTTTTGAATGTGTACCTCAGAGACCTACCTGTTCCCATGTACACTCTGGGTGTCTGTGTGAGAACCTCCCTCTCTTTCAGTTGTTTTCCAGAAGAAAAAGCCCCCCTTTCCTGTCTGGCCCAAGCAAACAACCCCCCCCCCGTATCTTGTGCTAACAAACAACGATCTTGAGGGAAAACATACAAGCACAGGAGGACAACAAAGTAAAACAAGGAAGGTAACAGGTACAACAAAACTAAAGCATTGAGGCCAACATTGTGCCAGTACTCATACGTATATATAAGAGGTGCCAGTACACAAACGTATATATATGAGGTTCCAGTACTCATACGTATATATATGAAGTGTCAGTTCTCATACACATATATATATATGAGGTGCCAGTACTCATACGTATATATATGCGGTGCCAGTACTCATATGTATATATACATAAGGGGTCAGTACTCATACGTATATATATGAGGGGCCAGTACTCATACGTATATACAAATATGAGGTGCCAGTACTCATACGTATATATATATATGAGGTGCCAGTACTCATACGTATACATAACATATACTTGTTGGTGTCTTTGTGTGTCCGTAAAGGAATGGGCTGAAGTGACCAAAAAGGGCTCCTCAGAGGGCAGCGGAGTGGACCACCAGCTTGGACCATCAGCTTCCTCCATGCGCATGAAGCCACGGACGACGCATGCCGTCAGGGTGCATCACTGCAGTTTTTCCCCCTGAACCAAGAATATACATGAATATATTTTCCTTTTCTTTTTGCCCTCATGTCAATGGGCAAAAAGGTCACTGGTTGAGTGTGAGGGGAAAGAGGCAAAAGAGCCCCCCCGGGGGTCTACCTGCTCACACGCTTGTGTCTGTGTGAGAGTGCTTATGGAAAGACGTGTGTGGGTGTGCCTGAGCCCTGTCTGTCGTTTTCAGGCCAGATTCATGTTGATTGCCGTTGTTTTTGTTCTGTGAATATTTTATTTGTGCGTGTTTGTAAGCAACCTCTCTCCCACGCACCAGGTGGGACGTAAATATACCTCTCATCAATGTGATCCTTTACTCCTCAGCGTGTCAAACAGATCTCAGCTGTTCTACAACTAACCACACTTCTTGTGAGGTCGGCTCCCTCTTGCCTCCCTGCCCCGGGTGGCGAGACCCAAGCAGCTTGGCCCGTGGGGCTGCTATGGTCCAAACACATGAGTGTAATGAAGAATGTCATTTCTCAAGAGTCAGGCTCAAGACTCTTACAGCCTGCCACCTAATACGTTCAATACGTACTAATGACTAGTTCGCAAACGTCAGTCAAAAAGAAATATGTCTCCGTGTGCAATTTGCCCCAAGCTCAGGAAATTGACTCGATTTTACTTCGAGGCTGTAACGTAAGACTTCATAGTCCTTCCTGTCAGTCTCTCACTGTCTAGGTGCCTGTGTGCCAATTCGGTACAATGGGCTCGTAAAATGAACATGTTGTTGTTGAAATGGCCAAAGTGTTTTAGTCTTGCCCTGTATCATAAATAAGCTTTTACACCATGTGATCAAGTAGCTCATCGCCGTTATTCTGCAGCCTAGATGCTGCAACTGTCAACATATTCTTTCTCTAAATAAGGTAACATACTGTTCTACTTATACTATTACTATCACAATTATTTCCCCTTAATTCATTATTCATTCATTTCAGCCCACCAAATCGAAATCTATTGCATAGAAAGGCATGTTTTATCTTGTCTGAATTAGCATTCCAGATGAAACATAAATTTTTTTGCTCATATTATATGAAAAACAAGTGATCAGAAGACGGTAGCACTCAGGTGGGTGTGTGTATGCGGGCATGGAGGCAAATCATGCGTGTGTGTGTGTGTACAAGGGTATAGTAGATAACTGAGAGTTCCTGTGCATGTATTTATATTAGACACACACAGCTATGGGTCGGTTAGCTGCTTTCTGAATAGATCTTAAAAACACACACACCGTCACACACAGCTAGACCCAAAACCCAAACACACGTAGACACTGTCTGCAGGCTCAGATAGAAGAGCCACAGAAGGATGACGGGGAAACTGGATGAGATCAACACAACAATAAGGGAAGAGAGAAGAAGTACGTCCTCAGTAAAGAGTTAGTATCAAAAGGGTGCTTTGGGCTAATAACCCTTCCCTTCTCTCTTTTCTCCTGTCGCATCCTCTTAGGATTTTTGCATGGAATATACTTTAACCCTTGAAGGTCTAAGGCCTTCAAAATCCGCCAGACACTATCTTGACTTTTTGATCTCTTGGGAGGTCATCCTTTATAGTAGAATGATTTCCTTTATATTGTGGATTCTCAAAACTCTTAACTGGAAGAAGGTTGAATAGATAACAATTTTTCAGAAGACTCCATGAATATATTTGTGAAAATGGAGAGAATACAAATAACCGAATGTTTACATTAAGTTGTTTTTACAGTTTTTCACAATTGCTTAAACACATTTCTTTAAACCTTCAACCATTCTCTCAAAACTCTAAACACAAAACCAACATCTTCAAACTACATTCACAAACCCCCAACTTATCTGTCAAAATCAAACACTCACCTCAAAACCATTTACTCTGTTCTCGAAATCACACATAAGCACAGCCAGTCAAAATATAAACACTTCAGAGCATTCATTAGACACTACATGAACAAATGAAGAACACAGCATGCGGCGCATGTAGACACAGATTTTTGCAATTGTAAATAATAAACACATTTTGCAATAAAAAGGTATAATATTCACAGCTTGTTCAGTGAAAATATTGAATACTGTAAATACAGCAAGTAATTCAATATTGAATGAATTCATACCAGCAGAGGCATAAAAATACAGTAGTCCACTATGTAAATGCCCAATGAAAATTTTATTAAAATCCCATTTCAAAATACCCCAAAAATTTACCTACAGGCAACAGAAATACACAAACAACATGTCATTCATGCAGCAGACTGTCCCCTACAACGTGAAAAAACAGGCTTTTATCTTCAACCAGTCCGGAGATATGAATACAAAATGTAACAGGTGCGCATTTTAGTTATTTTGTTATGATAGTGGTTTGTAGTCGAGATCTGGAAGGCCTCTACTTTACAGAAATA
The DNA here is from genome assembly GCA_016801125.1 of Novumbra hubbsi. NCBI lineage: Eukaryota > Metazoa > Chordata > Actinopteri > Esociformes > Umbridae > Novumbra > Novumbra hubbsi. Next base: position 15,639 of record JACXGK010009584.1, read on the forward strand.
GACATTCGACATGTCATTCATTGCGGAAGACTACCCTACAACGTGGACAAATCGTAGGCTTCTGTCTTCAACCAGTCTGGAGATTTAAATAGAAATGTAACAGGTGTGCTATTTTGCGGCCTTTTCTTAGATACATATTGATTTTATAATGTCAGTATGTATAAAAAAATGGATTGTGGGCAAAACACAACGCTGCACATGGGTACATCCAAAAGGGAAAAAAAGAAGAAGAGAGGGGCATCAAGTAAGAGAGAGAGGGAGAGAGAGAGAGAAGGAGGTGGGGAGGGAAGGAGAAGGAGAGAGGTGGGGAGGGAGGGAGAAGGAGAGAGGTGGGGAGGGAGGGAGAAGGAGAGAGGGGGAGAGGGAGGGAGAAGGAGAGAAGTGGGAAGGGAGGGAGAAGGAGAGCGGGAGAGGGAGAGAGGGAGGGAGAAGGAGAGAGGTGAGGAAAGTGAGAGAGAGAGAAAGGGTCAGAGAGATAGAAAGAGAGAGAATGAGTGAGGGAGGGAGAGATTGAGAGGGATAGGGAGAGAGACAGGGTGAGAGAAGGGGAGAGAGAGGGACAGAGAGATAGCAATGGGACAGCTTCTGTTGTCTGTCTGGACGAGGCAGGCGGTGGTGTTTGTGTTTGATTATTTGTCTGTGTATTTGTACTTTACTCGTTCTTCTGAACTGGGTTAGAGAAAACATCTACAGTGGATATACTTTATTAATAATGAAGGTCAAGTGAGGATTAATATCATTGGCACAGGAGAGAGATGAGAACAAGAGCTCACTAGGTAAAGTTTATTTTCTAGTATTGGAATGGGTGACCTTTCAGGGAACCCCCCCCCGGCAGAATCTGTCATGCCTCCGTGTAATTTAGTGTGAGTGTAAACCTGGGTTTAATGGTTTTCTAGTTGCCTCACGCTTCTCTTGCCTCATATTAGCTCACGCTACCTGCCAGTTTGGTTCTGAATGGGAAATCAACTGACCATCTGACCTAAAAACGCTTTAACAAACCAGCTCTGTCCGTGCCTACAGAAAATGTCCAGAATTCAGATTTTTAAGTCATTTAAATATTTGGCCCACATTTTTTATACTATGTTACAAGCAACTATACAATGTAAGTGTGTACCCCTGTCCTACACACCAGTTGTTTAGCCATATGCTTAGTGTGGATAACATCTTTTCCTGGATGATTGCCTCAGCAAAGGTACAGCAGGTGTATCCACTCCACCACCCTGCATACATAATGGAGGGGCCTTTTCTGGGTGCCGATCTCTTAGCACCTCTTAGTCTGTTGGAAATCATCTTTCATAAAGAGTATTGTTCAAATAACACGTTCATGTACACCGACGCACCTCAACTACACTCATTTAAAAGTATATAAACTGTGAGGCAATTCTCGGCACTCAAACTTGTTTCCATCTATCTTCCCAGAACCATATACTCATGTCACATCTGTACATAAGCAAACACATTATGCTGCAATCTCTGCCACCATAAAGATAGCTGGAGTGCATTGATGATTCTCTTCTATGGCTGAACTTTAAGCAACACAATATCAGCACTGCTTCACTTCATACGTCTAATTTTAACAAAACCAATTTCTGTATAATGACTAAAGTATTAAGGTGGACGTTGAGTTGGAAATGGATCTCTACTGTATTTCCCTAAAACATTAATAAAAAAAATCACAATCAGCAATTGGTTCTGCATGAAAGCCTTCTTAAGCCTACGGCTGCAATTCAATCCTATTGTACATGTAATATGGTGTGTTGTTAGCTGTCATTTATGGGTTATATACCACACTTCCAGAGCTGTCTAGGAGTAATTAGACATGATCAAGGGATTCTGCTATGTGTAATGTATTATTTTACAGTATTAAACCGTTTACTAGAGCTTTGTACAGCACATCCCTATGGTACAAATGCTTACCTTTAGAGTGACATACAGGACATACAGGACAGTATACTGGTGTTCTAGAGACTGATTTACTTAAAGTTTGAAACTCCCACTCTTGGGTCCAAGAATTTGTTTTTATGACAAATCCTCTTCAGAAAACCAATGCATAGACTAGAATTTGTACAATGTAATATGTAGCTGTGGGGACATGAGCGCAACTTATTTGTCCAAACAGTTATTATTAACAGGGTATTATTTTTTGTATTTGCTGAAACTTACTTTGACTTATATGAGTAGATGTTCAATTAGACAAATAATAATAATGAAAATAAAGCGTTTTTACCACAAGGACAATAATTTATAAAAAATTGCCGGTTAACTCAACAGATCAGACACTATTGACTTGCAGCCTGTGACTTCAGGATAGTATAGGCTTTAGTATTGTTCTGGGTGGATAAATAGTGGATGCAAAACGAAAACAAAAATAACTGAATATTCATCAGAGAAGGTAAGCCTTCAGGAACATCCCAACCTCCTAGAGCTGTGTGGCCTTCAATGGAACAGAGTGTATCATAAACAACAACATACAATTCATGAGTGTAGAATCGTGGGGTTTAACCCTTTGTTATCTCATTAACCGTGACCACTGACCTTACATGTGATCACCAATAATGCGCATCGACTGCAACAATGACGTTTTTAACAATAAATCCAACAGAAAACAAAATGATCAAACTTAGGAGTTGGCAAGTGTAAGGTAGATTGTGGCCTGTGCCTTGTTAAGTGACATTGTCGCCACTTTTCCACACATGCTGAATTTCTTCAGTTGGAAAAGTTTAAAGTGTGATATTGTTCAGCTCTGGATTTAAAATTAAGATGCCATTTTAAAAAGAATACTGTGTCAAAGCTCCAAGCATGTTGGCTAAACTGTCAACACATACCGTGAAAGTACAGGAGGGTTCCCTCAGAAACCAGTACAACCTCCAGTGGCTCTGGTAACGGTTAGGAGCTGGATTCTGCAGTGCTGAGAATTGGCATTAGGGGGTAATTGAAATGAAAACCCTCCATAGACAGAAGGATCATCAGAAAAACGTATAACGCCATGTTGTCTGCCCATCGCCTCCCCTTCTTGACCCCTGCACACTCATAAACACACACACACACACACACACACACACATACGAGCACGCACTTCCCCCTCAAAGTGTGTGATGCGGCTGATGTGAACTAGTAGACAGATGGGTCTGGCAGTGAGACAACAAGCTGTTCTTTTTTTAGCACCTTTTGTTCTCCCTTTTCTCTCTACCTCTTCCCCTCATCTACCCCTCTCTCTCTACCTCTTCCCCTCATCTACCCCCTCTCTCTACCTCTTCCCCTCACCTACCCCTCTATCTCTAACTCTTCCCCTCATCTACCCCTGTCTCGCTACCTCATCCCCTTATCTACCCCTGTCTCTTCCTCATCCCCTCATCTACCCCTTTCTTTCTCTACCTCATCCCCTCATCTAGCCCTCTCTCTCTACCTCATCCCCTCATCTACTCCTGTCTCTCTACCTCCTCCCCTCATCTACCCAGTCTCTCTACCTCTTTCCCTTATCTAACCCCTTTCTCACAAGTTCATAGCCTCATTTCCCCTTTTACTCCCCTTTGATATATATCTAATCCCCTCCCCTCCTTCTATGTCCTGGTATGTGTATAACTAGTCCTGCATTTGATCAAGCATATGTGTGTGTGCCTCAGTGAGTGAGGGCCTCTGTGCCTGCGAACATCTGTGCAGTCCCGTGCTCGGTGCGGGACCTCTGTGCTCAGGGCCCCGGGGTTCCCACCTCGATGTGGACAGACCAGATGGCGCCTGTTGGCAGAGGGCAGGCCACATCCCTCCATTCAACTGCAGGGCAACGGCAGGCTAACACACTAGATAAACCTGTGGTAGCACCGGGGAGCAGCCACACCACCCAGGACCTGAGTGACGGCAGGCTAACACACTAGATAAACCTGTGGTAGCACCGGGGAGCAGCCACACCACCCAGGACCTGAGTGACCGCAGGTTAACACACTAGATAAACCTGTGGTAGCACCGGGGAGCAGCCACACCACCCAGGACCTGAGTGACCGCAGGTTAACACACTAGATAAACCTGTGGTAGCACCGGGGAGCAGCCACACCACCCAGGACCT
>JACXGK010009585.1:0-19690 GCA_016801125.1 Novumbra hubbsi
TGGGCTCCCCAGTCAGAGCAGCTGCATTTAGTTGACTCTGATTGGGGAGCCTACTTAGGCTAGGCTACAGCCACACTCAGTGTGGTTTATTGTTTAGCCTACGTAGGCTCCCCAATCAGAGTCAACTAAATGCAGCTGCTCTGACTGGGGAGCCCACAGCGGCATGGAGATGGCTAGAGGCCTCTCCATGTGACATGCCCTGAATGGGAGCCCCAAAGCACAGAGATGGCTAGGGGCCCGCATCCAGGACATGACAGTGTGAGACACAGTCTAATAGCACAGTCATTATTTCAAGAATGACGATGGAGAATAATTCAAACCCACCATACCATCAAAGTGATAACACTTCATTCCAGGAATCTTTCTGTAGAAGATCTCCCAACTATCAGTAAAATTCAACATTGAACCTAACCTTAACTTTTATCTTAACACCTACGCTTACCCCAACACCTACTTAACCCTTATTATAAACCAACCTGTAAATAGTTTTTTTATAGTAAGACTATTTATCTCTTTAGAACAATTTCCAGATTTTCACTTTGACATTATTGACTTCTTTGTGTTGATCAGTGTTGAAAGCTCCTAATTAAATCAATTACATTTTTATTTGTGGTCACTATAAAATGTGGAAAATTCCAATGGGGGTAAATACTTCTTAGAGAGTGTGTAGGTTTTCATACAGTACCCAAGACCAGTCTTGTACTGCAGTAGTTGTAAGGGGTCTGGATTCACAGTGTATCAAATAAATGTGGATGTACTTAAATGTATCCTTGATGGTCACATGATCCGTTCGGTCACTTACCAAGTACAGTCCAAATTTAAAACCCCGACTACCACTCTTTGAAGAATTTTGACAGCAATCAATATGGTAAGACAAGACCATTGTAAAGTTAAATTGTAATTGTTTCCTTCCTCCGCCTGGTCGTACAGAATGTCATTGTCAGATTTCTACAAAGGGACTCTAAATGAACTAATCATGTCTCAAAAGTTGGAGCACCCACAAAAAAGTTAAGTAATGAATTGCTCCTATTTGGAATGTAGCGCCATAAGGGGTTGCATGTTGAGGTTAGTGTGAAAAAAAGTTAAAGCTATTCATTCCAAAGCAATCCCACACTTCTCATCTTTTAAATGTAAGCACTTCGCTAATCTAAGTGGTCTTTAAAATGAAAGGACACAAATAATAAGATGCTACTTTAAAAAAGTCAATACACATAGCAAGGGAGTAATTAGACATCACAAAACTGTGTACGTGCTGTGCTTACCTCTCTCCATTGCTTGGTCTCTACTCCTTGGGTGTAGAGCACACACACTGAGAGAAAAAAAGAGAAAGGGAGAGAAAGAGGGACAGAAAAATTTAAAGAGTGAAGAAAGAAACTATGAGATAAAATAGAGAGACCCATGGGCAAAAAGGCAATTAGAGAAAGACGGATGGATTCTGTTACATTGAACAGATCAATACAAAAGTATTATTTACAGGACAGTGAACAAACAATAAACCAAGGTTAACGAAAGGGCTAACATCTCAGGGAGATTACAATGTATTGGTGCTTTATTGACATGAATGAGTGGTTGACTGTTTTTTTATAACACACCCAAACATTAGCCCTAACCAACAAGTTGGAAGGAATGCCTAAAGCTGTTACCATTGTTGTTGTTTTTATTTTAACCATATGTAAAACCTTTAACCACACAGGGGTCCAAACTACAACAAATGTAGACGTTTGCTCTTAGACTATGTTGAACAACTGCTGTAATCTTCATATAAACCATCAAGTGGGGATGAAAAAGGGAGGGTGGGAATCATACTCACATGGGTCAGATTTGGAGAAGGTGTCTTTATCTAGAAGATTTCTAAAATACAAATGAAAGAAGAACAATGTCATCCATTAATAAACTTCAAACCCTTATCAAAATAGTTGAAGACAATGGAAACAATGAAGATTATTATCTTTGGAAAAGCCCGATGTAAGCAGCAATCAATACAACATACAGTACAATATAGTCAACACAACAATTGGATTCAGCCTGCAAGAAAAAAGACATCTAGGTTAGGCATGGTTTGTCGGCTATACCATGCCCTGGGTACACAAAATAATGTATTTCTAACTATCTTAGTAAAGGCCTGGGGGACTATGTAGCAACCACCAGGTTGATCATGACTGCTAACTGGTAGTGGTGAGAGAGAGCAGGATACAGAGGTCGACAGGGATTATCTAAAAAGGGATTTGTAAATTAACTGATGTCTACACTTTAAAATAAAGGTTGAATGGTGACCTAATATTTATAAGAATGAGGGGACATGGTACAAAGTATAATGTAAACCCTGTTTGCAAAAATGTGTGATGCTGTGTAAAATGCAAATACATATAGAATGCAATGATGTGCAGGTCTTCAAATCTCTAAATTGAGTTTACAATAGTAAAAGGGTAAAGTAAGAGGTGATGAAACACAGTGGAAAATATGCCCCTTTCTAACTTTTTTGAAACGTGTTGCTGGCATCAAATTCAAAATGGCCATGTATTTTTCAAGAATCAATAAGATTTCTTGGTTTCAATATTTTGTCTGCAGAACAATATATACATGTCTTTGAGCAACATATGCTTCCATCCAGATTATTTCTTTTTCAAGGAAGGCCCATCTTATTTCAGTTCCCAATTGCTATTGGGTGTAGAGTGAATGGTGCTTTAATAAATGTCACCCGTGCCACGTGTACTAACACACCCCCATACCATCACGTATTCTGGCATTTGAACGGCGCGCTGAGAACAAGCCAGATGGTCCCTCTACTCTTAAGCCAGGAGGAAGCGGCATCCATGATTCCCGACAATAATTTCAAATTTTCATCAACACTAGAAGCGCCAGAGCGGGCAAATTTTACCCAGTGAAGAGGAAAAAAATTATATATTCGCTTTCGATCAAATTCCAGGACCCTGCTTTTTTGACTTTTCCTAAATATGTGTGTTTTATCACCCAGTATTTAAAAAAAATCAAAATCACACAGAGCAAAGTTGATTTAAGGCTATTTCATTCTTGTTCAATGTTAAATTGCGCGTCCGGCCATTTTAATTCCTGCATTCCATGGGTGCAATTCTCATTTCTATCAGCAGATGTCACAAGGGCTCCCGAATACGAGTCTTCTGTTATTTAGGAAAACAAATCTTTATTGTATATTTATATAAATCAGCGGTATTCAATTAAAATGGAAAAAGGTCCAGCTAGACCAAATTACTTCAAGCAAAGGTTCGGAAGGTCTTATTTATGTTATGATTCAGTGCCATACATATTGAAGTAGTCTAGTAGTTTTATGTATGTAAAAAACAACTGTTTATTTTATTTGACTCTCAAATAAAATAAAGTGTACTATTTAATAATAATAATAATACATATAGCTGCAAGCAGAAATTTGGGTTACTCCAAAAAAATGGGGACAATTGAAAATTGACAGACATGTGTACCGCACGCATACGCAAAATACTGAAGCGTAAAAGCAAATTTTAAGCTGCAGCAGACAGGGGGAGTTGAATCATGGACCCTAAACTTACACTCTAACCACTGCGCCACCAGCAAAGTTAATAATTTGATTATTTAGGAATGTTTGGTAATTATCTACTTGAAAATATAAATGACGGAGTGACCCTAATAATAAAACTTTTACTCCTGACATAATAACCTTAATAATATTACATGTGAAAATATTAAAAGTCCACTAAGAAGTCTAAAGTGTATGATTGACTGGACAAACCGAAAATACTCGGAAGCGGGAGCTGAGCGAAATTATGCAGAAAAGTTTAAATTGACAGATGCCGAACTAAAAGCATTTGTGTGTCTTATTTATTTGAGAGGTGTTACTGCAGTAAAAGCATGAAACTCGATGATTATTGGTTGACCGAAATGAAAGTAAAACATTCTGAGATATCTGCGCTTTGATGACAGGACCGTTTGTGAATGATTCATTTGCGATGATATCGGAGGTATTCGATACGTTTGTAAAAAACAGTGCAGTCAGAACATAACTGTAGTAGATGAACAAGGCACGGTGTCGCTTTACGCAATACTTAGCCAATAAACCTTACACATTTGGCATTACATTCTGAATAGCCGCCAACAAAATGCGGTAAAAAACATAGTCACACTGGCCAAAGGGTAGTTAGCCACACTGAACGTTGGTTAGCAACCAACGTAAACAAACTTTCCAGAATTAGACCATGCAAATGGCTGCCGGATCTGAAGTTTGCAAGTAATACTAGCTAGCTACAGGACTGTTTATAGAGTGACAAATAGTACTGACTTCGACCATGGGACTTACTTTGTCAAAGGTAAGTGTAACACAGGTCACATAATGAAGAAAACGTTCTGTGAAATCTAAAGAATAGTTACGTTAATTTCAGCCAGACAGGATTCCACAAATTGTTATGTCCCACCCTTGAATTGCAGATAGTCAGTTGAAGATTGCTAGCAGCATTTTTGAAGACACTGTAGCAAGCCTCATTAGATTGATATTATTATACTGAATAAAGTATTAAAATAACTATCTGAAGAATTAAGTATTATCTTAAAGGAAAACATTTAAATCGCATTGTCGTTGTGCAGAGACTATGTTTATTCGTTTCAGTTGGCAGACCACTTGGTGAGTTTGACGCAAATTTGCATCAAAGCACGTGTTACATTTCTAATCATTTCTACAGATCAGTTCAGGATAGAAGCCTAGGGGTATTCCACCTTGTAGAGGACAGTCTGTTGCAAAGAATGTTGTGTTGTTTGTATATTCCGTAAAGTAGAAACCTTCCAAATCTCGACCACAAAAACGCTATTTCAAGATTTAATTTAAAAAAACTAAAACGTGCACCCGTTACATTTCTATTCATATTTCCAGACTGGTTAAAGAAAGAAGCCTAGATCTTTTCCAAAAGTCAAAATGTGATGTTATAATGAATACAATTTTGCTAAACAATATTTGTGCTAAACAATAGTTGTACAAAATGACTTATGAAGACTCAATGAGACAGTCAGTAGCATAGTGCTTACATGTAGTGTGATGCCATTTCATGGTTCCTCTCTGAACTAGGCAATATGTGGCCAAGTACGATGTTTTGATGCAGTCAAAGCTATTTGATAGTTGTATTTCATGAATCACTTCTTGTGGTCAAGAATTTCTATGCATATGATTTAGAGATACCATTGTTGTAGTTCACAACAAATGTAATATTTCCTACTTATTTTCTTTATATAGTCAATCCAAGAATCAAATTTAAGTGTTGGCCTGTTCATCCTATGCACAGGTGTGGAATATTTTTGTTAAAGATTAGCTGTTAGAAACCAACAGGGCCAGTGAAGGTGAACTTAGAGAGAGCAAGCCAGGCTGGGGTGTTAAATGTTAATTAGTACATTCCAGAGTAGGGCCATGAGTCAAGAGATCAAGGGGGGAATAGGGGGACCTGGTTTATTGTCTGTTGCCTTATCACACTGACCCTGATGGGGACAGGGAACACAGGAGGGGAGGTGTGAACACAATTTAGGTGATATCTCCGGGCAGACTTCCTGTCACCAGCACCCCCCCTTCAACTGTCCTCTTCGTCTACCTCCGAGGTCACCAAATGGCCCCACGATCAGAGATGGGGTCTGCATGAAAAGGACACGCCCACCCAGGAAGTCCACTCAACAGATTCTATCCAATGATTGAGGGGTGGGAGGGGCTGTATATAAACTGTCTCCAGGTGAAAGTAATTCAGATCTTTTCTATTGTACTGTGGGGAACGATCTCCAGATAGCTGTCTGTAATAAAGGTGTTTAGTTTGGAAAGACTTGAACCGGGTGGACATTCTCTGATTCGGACCCGGGGGAAGCAGATTTTGAACTCAACACAGGTCAAGTTTTTATATTGGATTTGACACGTTTGATGGCGAGCCTACCCATGAAGACTATCTAGATGTTTCTTTGGACAAGTACCCGGTAAAGAAGACCTAGTGCTTAAAAACATTTAATTCTGACTGTCTGTCTCTCTCTTTTTCACACTTTCAAAGCCTCTCGCGTCAAAGTAATTGGTCCAATACCCTAAAGCCATTACTTAACAAGGGAAACAGCAGTTTTTCGTTCTACCTGGTAGTTATTGCACTTGTCTGATGTCCCAGGTCCAAATCAGTGCCTCATTAGAAGTTCAGGATAAAAACCAGAAGTGTTTTAGCCTTCCACAAACCAGAGTTTAATAGCCTTAAACCATTAAAATAACAGTCTGATCCTTATGTAGCTTAGATTACCTACATCTCAAATAGAAAACACAGGAAAGCATGCACTCATGTACACCTCGAACAAATAAGTAGATAATACTTCATACTGTGTGCATAACAGCCTGCTACTATTGTTCTGTGTTTAGATGAGTTTACTAGTAACTAACCATGAAAAGAGAAACATATTTAAATTATAATGTTGTGAATTTGATTGTCACGATTTGGGGATGTTTATTTGTTTATTTGGGTTGATGAATCACAGTGTTGAATATTTGTACACATACACATTAATGAATTACTGTTGAATAACTGTCACAAGAATCTCATCACATGTCATGGAGCGATGAACAGGTGTTTGTGTTTGAAATTGTAAATTATATGCGGTTCATCCGTTCTCATGTTAGTGTAAATCCATTAAACATTGGGTATTATCCACTGCATGTCCTATGCACACACATAAAGACACACACACACAGACCGAAGGTAGCTCTTGCGTTTATTATTATTGTGTTTATTGTTATTTCTTGCATCACACTTGAGTGGCTCTGCATTTCTCTGAGCGTTTAATTAAAACGGAAAATCGACAAAGAATTAATTAGATATGTCCCCTCAGTCATTTCATCAAAGAGCCGCGCCCGTTTATTACCCATGCTTCCTTCTGGCCTGAACTACATATATAGTTTGCACTTGTAACTTCAAAAAGATGGGACCAGAGATTGACTAAGAAAACAAGTTTAGCGATAGGAGTGAGAGACATATGTCTATGTTTTACGATAGTTAATAACAATGTTTCTGTGACAAGCATCAAGCCGAAAGAGGTGGTGCCAAAAAGAGAGATGCAGTTCTTTCAATGTAAACAACTTGAAACAATATTAGCAGACACTTTAATTCAGAGCAACTTACATGAAAAATGTTAGGGTAATTTTGCATCATTTCAATTGTAATTGATTTCCATTGATGAAGGGGAGTTAAATATTGTGAGAGAAAAGCACACATAACACACTCTGGGTAGCCTAACCACACCCCTCCCCCAATGACCCCCCCACCCATTCCTGAACTTAATTAACCAAGGATAGAAAAACAGACTTCACTGAATCTGCTGGTTCTTTATTGCTGATCTTTTATTGTGTCCAAAAATGAAAAATGGATGTTCATGGGAAGAGTCTTTGTGCATAAAAGTGTGTAATAAATTATGACCCCCATGAAATATTTAGTTCCATTTAAGAAATAAGAAATATGGACATATCAATATCTGACCTGTCTGGGAACAATATTCATGGATAAAGGTGATCAGATGACATTTTAACCATTATACCATTTATTTAACAAATGATTTAAAATGCTGCCATTTCTTAACGAAGAAAACCAAGTGATATCGAAATTCAGAGAGAGTAAAGAGTTTAAAACTTTTCTGCAGGCTATTCAAAGCAGATGGACACAACATAAAGGCCTTCTTTCCCAATAGTTGGTACTGCCCCTGGTATTGCCCGATTTGGCTGAAATAACCTCAATAAGATGTTTTCTGACATTGACTGGAACAAAGTTTTTCCCACTGCTCCGTGCAGAATGTTTTCAGCTGTGTAATGTTTGAGGGCTTTCTAGCATGAACAGGCAGTTTCAAATCACCCCACAGCATCTCAATAGGATTAAGATCCGAGCTTTGACTTGGCCATTCCAGAACTCGTTATTTCTTTTTTTTTTGCCATTTCTTGGAGGATTTACTGGAATGTTTTTGGTCATTGTCATGTTGCATAATCCATATTTGCTTCACCTAAAATTTTTTGATAGATGCAAGAATTCATTGTGGCTTCTATGATAGTGAGCTGGCCAGGCCCTGCTGCAACAAAGCAGCCCCAAACCATGACATTTTCACCACCATGCTTCACAGTTGGTATGATATTCTTGTGCTCAAATGCTGTCTTTGGGTTGCATTGGGTCGTGAAATCCTAAATTAGCGTCAAGCAGCAGGTCATGTTTTTTCAAAAAATATGTAAGTTAGATTTTTAGGTTAGGTTAGGTACAGAAATATACCACAGGTTTTGCACGGGGCAACAAATAAGACGCTTTTTACAATGAAAAATCGTCCTATTGAATTTTACAGCCTATACTTTGACATATTTAAAATGTAATCAACATATTCCCACAAAGCTTACAGTGTCAGGTCCTGGCTGGGGGCCTCTGGGCATCTCTATGTGCCCAGGGGTCACAGTCAGGACCTGTCTGTGAGATGCCTCTAGGCACAGCTTGTTTTGTTGGTCCCCAATTGGAGGAAGCTGTGCGTTGTGAAATTATGGCTTTAAATCAGGGGTCTCAAACCGGTTCCACGGAGGGCCGAGTGTCTACAGGGGTTAGTTTTTTCCTGTAAATTGGTTCCAGGTTCAGGCCTAAATAACCAGATGAGGGTAGACCTAACCAATCAGTAACATAGTTAATCAAATACAAGGTGAGAGTGAAAAGGTGCAGACACTCGGCTCTCCGTGGAACCGGTTTGAGACCCCTTCTTTAAATACTGAATAAGGTTTAGCCTTTAGAGTTACAGGTTCCCAATTCAGCTCTGAATCAACAGGGGAGGGGTTCTGATGGAAATGTGAATATTGTTTATCGTAATAAATTAGTAACATTGAAATACGACAACGTTCTATACAAAACAATGTCATATTATGGAGCACAGTGATGCAAACTTGGATACATTTCTGGATATGATTGAAAGACTTGTACAGATCAATATAACAACTTTAGCTGATCCGTACAACTGTGCAGTTATTGAGAAGTCCGCAGGGTGCGGATGGGCAGAGGTGGAATTTTTTAAATCTTGAAATGTGAGATAATTAACAGCAAAAAGGCACATACAGTATTATTCCTCAGAATACAGACAACAAGTAATGTTTTTCCATATGTCTGGTGCATTTAATGTATCCGGGAGAACTTAAATTTTTTAACAATTACGAATTTCAGAGGGCATTGGTTTTATCCATTTACGAAGCCGTAGCGTTCTGTGAAATAGTCAAAATTGAAAGATTATTAGGTATCAAAGTGGTTGTTCTCTATCATAGAAGGAAGCTTCATGCTTTCATGCCTGTCAGTCGCATAATGCAACTCTACTGCTAGTCTTTCTAATTTTCTTTCTTTCTTTTTAATTATTTAATTTTTTTTATTTATTTTCTATGTTTTATTTTTGTTCTATGTTTGTTAAATTGTGTTTCATTTTTCAAAGAGGCCCTCCACACAGTTATTTGATGAAGGAATGGCACTGATAAAGGATCTAAGACAGTTGTGTCAGGGTTGCTCCAGGAGGAAGTACACAAACGCAGAGCTGTACCGAAAAATATAAGCTTTATTGCTTATAATGAGAATGCTCTAGGGCATAAACTAATAACAAACTAAAATGCTACTTAAGGCAAACTCAAGATGCTCCAACGAAAACAGTGACGGTAGCAAACAACAGCAACACATGACAAAACACAATGAACCAACAAACACTCAAAACCAATGGAAACTGAAATAGGTTCCCCAATCAGAGACAACAGTGTACAGCTGTCTCTGATTGGGGAGAACAAACAGGAATCAGAGTCAGGTCCAGGCTGTGAGCCCCAGCCACATAGAGAAGGCTAGAGGTCCACGGCCAGGAGCTGACAAGTGGTTTGAGGAACGGCTCAACCATCTGGAAAATTTTGTGAACCGAGCTCTCCTCCGGTCGTACTATTGGTGCTATCCCGAAAGTTTAAAAGTTTACCCTACGCTTGACATAATGCAGTCAAAACCGCTCAACAGAACAGACCAACACCAAGCAGGTGAAGGACAGAATGAGACAACAGCGCAGCTTGAAATATGTAAGCTTGAGCAATACATTGACTCTATAGCAGCAAGCCTAGGTGCTGAGCTACCAAACGCTAATGGACAGATTGCTTTACACGAGCATATATCAAATCCAGACCAACTCGTCATAGACCTGGCTGACACGCTCCCCTGGATGTATGCCAGCGTCACTGGATAAAACGCAGAGACTTCAAAAGCGGCTTTCCTTAATGATTAAAATTACTGGCATGGGGCTAAACCGCAGCCATTGACTCCAGCCGGAACTTGGTCTGATGTTGTATGCCGCGGGGGCAAAATTAAGAAGAGAGCACCACTGCTCACTCCAGCACCTGAACTCTCACTGCAAAACAAGTACAATCCACTTGGAACGAAGTGTATGTAAAAGAACCTAGGGTAGCTAACCACAATAGAAATAGCCCCAAAACCTCTGCTAACCGAAACCCACGTAATAGCCCCAAAACCACTGCTTGGACAAGAAGAAATATTGCTAACTCCACATTTGATAAGCCAGATGCTACACTGATTGGGGCGATATAAGCAGGCATATCAATATGACAAATATTGAAAACTTAACATTGGCTGAAACATCAGTCGGAGCGCTAGCAGAAATGTTGCCAGCTATTCTCTCTACACACCCTAGTAACATGCAGATTATTATCCACACTGGGTCTTTTGACATTCTACGAAGGAAAACTGGCTCGGAGATCCTGAAAAAAAAAAATCCCTGCTTCTGGAGCAAATAAGCAACTCTAATTCTCAAAATGTTATGATTTCTCGCCTCATTCCAACCTTGGGGAAAGGAACTGAATCTTTTAGCACACTCCTTGGACTAAATATGTGGCTGTCATCTGCTCCAACCACGGGATGGTTTATTGACAATTTCAATATCTTTTGGAACTGCAAGAACGGCTTTAGACTTGATGGAGTTCATCCAAACAAACATGGAGTTCATCCAAACATGCATCTCTCATCCGCTCCCCCTCCACTTCCACCATCACACAAACCTATCAGGGAGCCGGTCTTACTCAAAAAGATCGGTGCTCACACTCCCCTATGTCTAACCCCCCCTAACATGTCGAAATGGTAGGAAAGGAGGCGGAGTGGCTGCCCTATTCAAAGATGCATTCCAATGCAAAGATAACTTGCTTGGTAATTTTATTTATTTTGAATACCTCTGTTTTACACTGAAGGGTGCTCCCAAAATCTTGTTTTTAACCATTTACAGACCATTCACTGACGATCCTCTGCAAAATTCATGGATGAATTTGCTGAACTACTTTGTCATATCCGTTGATTATAACTGATTTATTATAACCGGGGATTTTAAAATCCATGTAGATAATAGTACCAAAGATCTTTTTGCACTACTTGACACTTTTGATCGCACTCAACATGAAAGAGCGTACACACAATCATGGCCACATTCTTGATCTGATCTCTAATGGGCTATAAAGTGACCGGATCAAGCACGAAGGGAAACCGGTACTAAAAACCCCAAACCACTGCTAAACCAAACTGTGTTTTTTCCCCCCTAACAGAAGGAGTCCAGGGACGGTGGCAGCGAGAGGGTGACGACGCAAACACCCTTTATTTTGGATTTTCCCACCTCAGTTTAATTATTTTGGGATTTCACCTGACCCTGATTTACATTGTACCAAATAAAGACATTCCTTTTGTTAGCCCTGGTGACCTGCCTCTCTGGTGCCTTGATTTAATCCCCCACCTACCCGGGGTTTACCACATTTGGTGGAGGATGCAAGGGGTAACCGAAGTAAACCATAGTAGGTAGGATGGAAGCTGCCATTACCGCTCTGCTGAACAGTCAGGCCCAGCAGGCCCAGGAGTTGGCCGCCCTACGGGGCGCTGTGAAGTCCATGTGTCAGGCCTTGGAGAAGCCTTGCAGAGGATGATGTTGAGGCGCCTTGAAGTGTTTGAAAGGACTGCAGCCAGGGAGAGATGGCCACTGACCAAGTGGGGAGGTCTACTGGCCCCATATTTGATGGGAGAAGCTCAGCGAACATGTCGGGATCTGTCCACAAATGATGCGTCCGAACTATGCTACGCTAAAGAGAGCCATCCTCACCCGCTATGGTCACAGCCTACCTGCCCGTGCTCAGAAGTTCCACGCCTGGACCTATGACCCCGCTCAGCCGGTAAGACCCAACTTGCCGCACTGGCCAGGCTAACCCACACCTGGCTGAATACAGGGGAATTCCCCCCCGTGGTGGATAGAGCGGTTCTCGACCAGTGTATCAGAGCCCTGCCTACAGAGGCTAAATTGTATGCTGCCCAGACCAGTCCCTCCAGTGTAGGAACATTGGACGCCCTGTTAGAGAACTACCAAGTTACCACCGAGCTTATGAAGAGTGGCCACCAACCCCAACCAGGCCCCAAGTTGGGCCAAGCTAGGCCAAGATCGGAGAGAGGGGGACCCCAAAATCAGGCCAGTGACCCCCCTTCACCGCGTCCAAACTGACCTGCGGGGACCAGGGCCCAGGCAAACCGCCGGCCAAACATCAACCCAGACTCCCGCCGGTGCTACTCCTGTGGCCAGGTAGGACACCTGTCCTGGAGCTGTCCCGGCCAAGAAGAGACCATGGGCTCGGCCGACTCGGGAGGTAGGCCCTGCCACTACCTGACAAATTCCTGGGCGTACGAAGGAACGGCCCCATCCCAGATCCTCGTAAGAGTGGCCACCCATGACACTGAAGCCCTCCTAGACTCAGGCAGCATGGTCACCCTGGTCCGACCCAAGTTCGCACTGGGCCCACAAGGCCACCCATAACCGTGTCATGCATTCAGCTGGTGTGATGGAGGCCCTGCCCGTCCCGGTGCTACTGGGCAGGGACTGCACAGTGTATAAGCAATACTGGACCGGTTCCAAGGCCAGGGACGGACCCCGCAAAACTGTCCGGGCCCTTCTGGCCCCAGCTGAAAAGGGCACAGATACCGAATTCCCGGTCTTAGCAGAGGAGGACACAGTGAAGCGTAGGGAGGATCCTGCCGTGGCAACAGAATCCTCACCAGATAGGCTCCCAATCGGAAGGCCCCTCCTCAGGAGAACTGTTCTCCGAGTTCCCACGAGTTGAGGATGAGGGTCCCAGATTCCCCAGTCGGTTTGGGACTGCCCAACTTCAGGACCCAAACTTGAAGCAGGCCCGACAATACACCAAGGTCATTGACGGACAGCTACTTGAGGGGGTAAATGAAGTTTCGTACCCCCATTTTGTGGTTAAGAATGACCTCCTTTACCCGGTGGTCAAAGTTGCAGAGGAAGTGATGGAACAGTTGCTGGTGCCTAAAGCATACGTGTCTAGGGTTCTGTACTTGGCCCACTCCCACTTGCTTGGGGCACATCTGTGGACCGAAAAGAACTATGAAGGGATTGTATCCAGATTCTTTTGGCCGGGAGTCAAGAAGGCTGTGGAAGATTACTGCCGGCATTACTGCCCGAAGGCCAGCCCTAAGGTAAACTATCAAAACCCATTAGTCCCCCTTCCCATTTTTGACACCCCCTTTTGCAGGATTGCTATGGACATCGTGGGACCCTTACCAAAGTCCAGCAGAGGCCACCGCTTCATCCTAGTGACTATGGATTATGCAACCCGATACCCGGAGGCCCTTCCATTGCGCTCAGCTATGGGCCGAGCCGTGGCCCGGGAAACCTTCCTACTGTTGGGATCGCAGAAAAGATCCTGACGGACCAAGGGACATGCTTCATGTCCAGGGTTATGAAGGAGATGTGTAGACTACTGAAGTTGAGATAGATTCGTACCTCTGTGTACCATCCTCAAACGAATGGGTTGGTGGAAAGGTTCAATCAAATGTTACGGAAATGAATTGACGCCGATGAAAAGAACTGGAATCAGTAGCTCCCCTATGTGTTATTCTCCATCAGGGAAGTACCCCAGAGCTCATGTTGTCTCGTCAACCTGCCATCTGACTTTTTTTAAACTATTCTTAACTCTATAATAATGGACCTACAGCAAAATGTAATAACTCCCTGCAATCAGGGATTTTTCAAAAATTTCTAAATACAGCTGCCATTAAACCTCTACTAAAAAAGAGAAAACTAGATGCATCTAAATTAAACAACTATAGACCTATTTCAAATCTCCCTTTCGAAGCCAAGAACATTAAGATGGCTGTCTTCAATCAACTAAGCAACCTTGTGAACTGAAATGGTCTCCTAGACAAATTTCTGTCAGGCTTCCGACCTTACCACAGTACTGAAACGGCTCTGATTAAAGTTCCAAATGATATACGGCTGAATACCAATTCAGATAAAATAACAGTCCTGCATTTGATACTGTAGACCACAGAACTCTTGTCGACAGGCTTGAAAATTGGGTAGGACTGTCCGGGACAATACTTTATTGGTTTAGGTCTTGTTTGGATGGTCGAAGTTACTTTGTCACTATTGGCAATCACAAATCTGATAGGGTGGCTATGACATGCGGAATTCCCCAGGGATCAGTTCTCAGACCACTTCTCTTCAATCTCTATTTGCTACCTCTGGTCCAAATACTACAGAACAACAACATCAACTACAATAGCTACGCAGATGATACTCAAATATATATGGCTTTCGAACCATTTGACTATAGCTCAATAGACTCATTGTGTCACTGCATAGAATAATTAAATACCGTGATGAACCAAAATTGTCTAGATTATTGCATTTGGCAACAAAAAAACAGAACAAGTATTATTAAAGAGCTTGATTCTCGGGCCCTAAAGACCAGAGACCAAGTGCGTAATCTTGGTGCCCTAATAGACTCTGACCTCACGTTCTCCAGTCAAATAAAAACGGTCACCAAAACAGCATTCAATCATCTTAAAAATATTGCTAAAATCAAGGGCTTGCTGTCCCGCAAAGACCATGAAAATCTTATCCATGCTTTTATCTCTAGTAGAGTTGACTACTGTAATGGGCTCTTAACTGGAAAAAGACTATTAAAATGCTGCAGCTCATTCAGAATGCTGCAGCCAGAATACTGACCAGGAACAAGAGAAAAGAGTACAATACTCTGGTTCTTTTCATTGGCTTCCAATCAGTTATAGAATAGATTTTAAGGTGATGCTTTTAGTCTATAAATCACTGAATGGTTAAGGGCCTTAATACTTCTCAGATATGTTTGAAGAATATAAACCAAGATCAATGAATTTAGGTCAGCTAGTAGAGTCCAAACTAAACATGGAAAAGCGGCATTTAGTAGCTATGCGGCACACAACTGGAACAAGCTACCAGTAGATCTTAGACATGCCCCAAACCTATCTGTTATGCACCCGAACCAAGAAGCCTGGGGGAAGCGTACGTTACATAACACCAAAATACAAAAATCCGACCCAGATAAACATATATATCCCACAAAATACAACAACAACCGTGAACTGCAGTGTTATAGGTACTTTTAATCCATAAGGATCACAGAGCACTTTTTACAATGAAACCATGCATCACTATTTCCACTGCTGCACCAATAAACAAAACACACCAATCGGTACAAAATATTAGTACACAATATTACTCCAAAGACACAACAAGCAGTTGTTGAATTCAGATTGGCCCAGAACGGAACAGCAACGACAAGGGGAAAACCTGGCATAAAATCACCTGTAGGCAATTGACACCGACACAGGCACAACAGCAAGGCACGTAACACTATCTATTTTCAAATGTTCTGTTTTCAATGTGCCTATGACTGAGGGCTTGACCTCACAATGTGCCCTATAGCTTTAATAGCTACTTTAAAAGCCACATGGAATGCCAGACTTTTAAAATTGTCATTGCTTTTTTAAAATTCTTCTTAGTTTTCCTTTAACCTTTTATCTCTATTTCTTTTATTTCAATCTATACACATTAAATTGTTCCATGTCTGTTTTAATTAAACTGTTAAAATTGTATTTCTCTTTAAATTATATCTTCGCTCTCGATCAAATTCCAGGACCCTGCTTTTTTGCTTTTCCTAAATATGTGTGTTTTATCACCCAGTATGTTTTAATTTAAGGCTATTTCATTCCTGTTCAATGTTAAATTGCGCATTCGGCCATTTTTATTCCAGCATTCCATGGTTGCAATTCTCTTTTCTATCAGCAGATGTCGCAAGGGCTCCTGTATAAGAGTCTTCTGTTATTTAGAAAATAAAATTTTTAAAGTGTATAAATATATAGATCAGGGGTATTCAATTAAAATGTAGAAAGGTACAGCTAGACCAAATTACTTCAAGCAAAGGTCCGGAACGTCTTATTTGTGTTATGATTCAGTGCCATACATATTGAAGTAGTCTAGTAGTTGTATGTATGTAGAAAGCACTGGTTTATTTTATTTGACTCTCAAGTAAAATAAAGTGTACAATTCAAAAATAATTATACATATAGCTGCAAGCAGCAATTTGGGTTACTCCAAAAAATGGGGGACAATTCGAAAATTCACAGACATGTGTACCGGACGCATACGCAAAATGCGGAAGCGTAAGAGCAAATTTTAATCTGCAGCAGCTGAGGGAGTTGAATCATGAACCCTGAGTTTACAATCAGTACAGTCTAACCATTGCCCCACCAGCAAAGTTATTGATATAACCATTTCGGAATGTTTGGTATTTTCCTAATTGAAAATATACATGAAAGAAGGTTTGAATTATGTTCTTACTTTGTTCTTTTAAATGTCACTTGTTTTATTTAGTGATATTTGAAATTTAAAACGTAACACGGATATTGGCTATAGATCGACAGTAAGGTGAAGGCGCAAGACAATCTCCTTGACATCAGTTCAGTTGCCAAAGTAATTTTCACTTTATATTTTCTTGCTTGCGATTTGTATTATTCCACCAATATCTTCAAACTGCAATGTTGAGCGCAATATTATATTGTATAAAACCAAGCCAGACCGGCGTCTTTACACATTGTAGTTACTGCAATCGTTACACCCTTACCTCGAAAACGGAGCAACACTCAATCAAAACACTTTAACACAATAAAACAAACACCCAAAAGTTTCAGCCTCGACTCTGGATTCATACAAGAAGTGCCATCTAGCGACTATTACGTGTCAGTAAATACGTCCCTGTCTGTAGACTCATGGGCAAACTTTGCCCAAACGGCGCTTTAGGGGGATAACAATGTCTTGGTGCTTCTAGTGTTAATGTGCTTACTATCTTCTGTAAAGCGCATTGAATTGCTTCTATGTATGAATTGTGCTATATAATTAAAACTTGATTGATTGATGTTTCCAGAAATACCAAAATACCCCACAAAAGTAGTGGACAAAATACCCCACAATATCCCCAAATTCTGTGTTTGTTTGTACAAGACAACCATTACTAAGGATATTACGGGTTTCATAGGTGCGTTCTAAGTCTGTAAAGCTTGTCATGTAGGCTACACGAGACAAAGGGGCCACTCGTGTCAATATACCTTTTCAATATGCATAGGTGCATATTGTCTGTACCAACCTAAGAAGCTCAAAAAGTGCCATGACTGCAGCTGTACATGCCAATCGCATTATTGTTATGAAAAGCGCAAGCTTGCTTCATGGAATCCAGGGGCATGTACTTCTGCCAGCTGGTGTGACATCAATAAAATGTGAGGCCATGCCAATTATTAGAAAACAATGAACAACCCCCTACCCCAGAAATGCGCGTAAAGCATTGTCCAATATGTAAAGTATGACGGGTGCATTTGATAACATCCATGAGACATGCACGTACCTGTGTCTAGCATGACCATCAACAGGTTGAATAGCCAAACTATGTTTTTGACTGCTGGTTCTGTTGCCATTCTCTCATCTGATAACTACAGACATCAATACAAGGCTTGTTCTAGCTGTTCGATACTTTATTCAGCATGCATTGAAGGGGGGTGAAAAAAAGTTTGGTGCTTATTGTGTAGACTGTTATGCAGTCCTAAATGGTGTACCTGCAGCTTCAGCTGCAGATTCAACAGATATTTCTTTCACAGGTGTACATCATCCTTTTTGCCTCAGGAAATGTGTGCCTTGACCTAAAAGGGTTTAGGTTACATGTCTATTCTATCTAGAGTTCCAAGACAAACTGAAATAATTAAAGAATAGTTATGGTCGTAAAGTAAAGGCCTGTGGGTGCACGAGAGGGCTGAGCTGAAAAAGGCAGACCTGCAAGTTCAAGCTTTTATTAATGAATAATACTGTCTAGGAACCTCTGGAACCTAGAGAAGCTTTATTTGGTGGCCGTAGCAAGGCTTTGACTTGGCATACAGCCCCAGAGGGTGAAACAATAACATGCCTTTATCCTCATGTCATAAGCAAGTACCACTTACCTCCTGGTCACTTTGAAATCAGACATATGGTCCTGCCACAAAACTATTTTGGACTGATTAAGTCAACCGTTCACTGTGCTCCGTGCTATATGTCTGTTTCTTCCTGGTTATCCTGCAGCTGCCATTGACAAAGATGGATACATGCTAAAAAAGCGGGTATACGTTTGAATCCTGCAACAATCAGGCCAAGAAAAGCTTTCAAAGCATTTTTTTAACAATCTGTGGGGGAAATATACACAGAGAACTAATATGTTGACAACATCCCTTGTCAGAGATGCACAGCAATTTAGAGAGTTCATGCTTTCAAATCTTTTTGAAATTCAAATGTTGTGGCTATGATCCAGTGGAGATTTAAAGACAATTATCTATGATGTCCCAGAAATGTAAATGTGATTATAGCAGCTTTCACTACAGCTTACCGCCGTCTTGAATTGTACAATCTTATGGATCAGCTACAGAGGAGAGTTCTATACCATGACACAGATTCAGTGGTCTATGTTAACAAGCAGGGTGAATGGAAAACCACTCTGAGCAGCAGTTTGGGGGCTTAACAAATGAACTGAAAGATGGTGATCATATCACAGAATGGTCATCATGTGGACCCAAGAGTTACGGTTTTAAAACTATCGTGTTGTTTTGAAACCCTAAGGCATTACACAGAATTATGAAACCGCTCCTGGATTTGATAGTTTGGTTGATAGGTTCATAAAAGACAGGACTAGTAAAGGTTTAGATCTACGCAATGCACCACTTGTCAAAACGTTGAGGGTGGTGTATGACAAGAAAATACTTTTAACAGGCGGTAACTGTGGAATATTTTAGTTAAGATTAGATGTGTGTGTGCTATTAGAAACAAACCGTGAAAGTAGGGCGTATACTCTGAAAATAGCCAGCCGGGGGTTGTAAATGTTAATAAGTACATTCCAGAGGTAGGACCATAAATCAAGGGATTAGAGGCAAGGACATAGAATGTATAGGAAGACAGGTCTATGGCCTTTTAGCTGGACCCACAGATGCAGACAAGGAGGATGATGTAAACAAGAGCTAGCCGAGGTCAGATCTACTGGCGCCAGCCTACCCCCTCAACTGTCTTCTTTGTCAGCCTCCGTGGTCATCAGATGGCCCCACGGATGGAGATGGGGTCTGCAGGATGGGTCACGCCCACCCAGGAAGCACGCTCAGCAATTTCTATACAATGACTGGGTGGGGAATAGGCTACATAAAATGTGTCCAATGTGAACAGACTTCAGATCTTCTTGGCTGTATTGTGGGGAACGATCTCCAGATATATCTGTAATAAAGTCGTTTACTTTGGAAATAGTAGCCCGTGTGGACATTCTCTGATTCAGGACTCG
>JACXGK010009586.1:0-11339 GCA_016801125.1 Novumbra hubbsi
TACTCAGTCTTTATCTCCTCAGTCCCTCCTGTCCTTGGGAGTCGTCCTGACTCTGCTGTGTTGGCGTCATGTAAGCAGCACTGTAACAATAAGCCTGAACATGGTGGTGTTTTGGTTCCTGCTGTCTCCAGGGAAGAGTGGATGATGCATAAGATCCACAGACTGTCTGAGAGTCATGTCGGAGCCTGTAGAGTAATGGCAGATCAGGAGCTTGGGACTTGCGTGTCCGGCACTATCAGTTTCTTTCTAATTAGTGTTCATTTAATGCCAGATACCCCAGCACAGTGTTTTCATCAATGCTTTCACCAAGCTGCTTCATTGCACGTGTGTCCTTGCCTTCCCCAGCCCTGAGGCTAATGACACACCAACAGTTGTCTTAGTTTGCCTTCTGCTTGAATGCCACTTCTTGTCGAGCTGCGGGCTCTCATGTGGTCTGTTTATTCAAGGGCCAATCATGCTGTATTGTTGATGCTGGCTGTTCACGTTCAGACAACTCTTCATTATCATTATTCAGCTGTCGCACCGTCACACGGTGGTCCCGGCCTCTAAACTGCTGTCTCTGAGGCACAAGGTAGTCCCGGCCTCTAAACCGCTGTCTCTGAGGCACAGGGTGGTCCCGGCCTCTAAACTGCTGTCTCTGAGGCACAGGGTGGTCCCGGCCTCTAAACTGCTGTCTCTGAGGCACAGGGTGGTCCCGGCCTCTAAACTGCTGTCTCTGAGGCACAAGGTAGTCCCGGCCTCTAAACCGCTGTCTCTGAGGCACAGGGTGGTCCCGGCCTCTAAACTGCTGTCTCTGAGGCACAAGGTTGTCCCGGCCTCTGAAGCACAGGGTGGTCCCGGCCTCTAAACTGCTGCCTCTGATGCACATGTACTGCTGCTGCATGGCTTTGAATCCAGCACACCGCTCTTTCAGCAAAAACTCTGTACTTTGTAATTGTCAACTTTTTAGTGGATAATCTGTCAGGATGGTTTCGTTTGGGTGCCGTGGCTGTTTGAATCGGGGGTGGTGGGGCTGTTGTTGCCCTTTAACTTCACAGATGTATAACGTTTTCTGGCAATGACACTTTCAGCCGGGAGGAGGTATTTCAGACCCTTTCGATAAAGTTGGCTTCCAGCAAATGTGGACTCCCAAAACATTTCTGTTATCCAAACCGATACTGAAGCTGTATGGACCCTATCACTATCTATGGATAGTGATTAAAGTATCTGCCAAATAACTAAATGTTTGCTCTGTCAAATTCATACCGGCCAGAAGGTGTTGTCCTGTCACTGAACAAGGCAGTTAACCGTGATGGGTCCATATGTCATTGCTGTAAATCTGTGTTCTCATTTGCCTTCCTGGTATAAACAAAATGCACTCACATAGATCATAACATCCTTGTTCATAAACTCCAATTTAGAACAGTGACTTGTTTTGCAAAGGATTAAATCATACTTGTTGTTCCTATGACTAATTTTGCTCTCATCAGGAGATGTTTAATACAGCATAAGAAGAAAAGTGGAGAAGGAAAATACTTGCTTCGAACTGATTATTCTTCAGCACTGGTGCAAGAACTAATACATCTATATAATTGTTTAGTTGTATGAATGGATGGAGCTTCTTGGCTCCATACAGTGCCTCAGGAAAGTATTCACAGCGCTTTACTGGCTCAATACAGTTCCTCAGGAAAGTATTCACAGCGCTTTACTTTTGCTAGATGTTATGTAACAGCCTGATTCCAAAATGGATTCTATAATTTCTTACAAAATGAAAAATGTTTGTTTCATATTTTTTATAGATTTGCAAAAATGAAGAACGTACATGAATATTAATTGCCTTGCCCCAAACGAAGGAGAAGGGCCTTGGTCAGGGGGTTGACCAAGAACCCAATGATTACTCTGACAGCTCCAGCGTTGCTCTGTGAAGAGAGAAGAACCTTCCGGAAGGACAACCATCTCTGTAGCACAGAGTGGCCCGACGGAGACCACTCAGTAAAAGGCACATAACAGCCTGCATGGAGTTTGCCAAAAGGCAGCTGAAGGACTCTGATTATGAGAAACAAAATTCTCTGGTCTGATGAAACAAAGATTGAAGTCAGAACCAGGGTTCTGCTCAACACTTGACCTCAAGAACGGTTTGTGTCTGCATTTGCAGAATTGTGTGCTAATACCCACCGCTTCACGTTAGTCAAGCAATATACAAGTCGGCTACATTGTTTGAACCGTAACAGAAAGTTGTTTAATTAATTTTTTTATTGTGCATTGACAAAAAGTATTGTTGTACTTCAGGGGACAAGGGCGAAATTCAGTTATCAGAAAATATTCTAAGTTAATTTATTTTGTGATGAATTATACCTACAAAAGATATTTTGCAAAGCATTTAAGATTGAAACAGTGTCAGACTGATTTGTCTGGCATCGTTCCAAATATAAATCCTGGTAGTTTTTTGCATCTCTTTTTTTTGTGAGTGTATTTTTCCAAACAATAGTTACTCTGCTCTTTCATGGAGCAATTAAATGAAAGATGTGACATTTTTCTGTCAACATATTTAAATTTTCATAGGTTTCTTGGGAGACTTATTTAAAAAAAATAAAAAAAATAAAAAATAGTGACCTTCTCGGTTGTTCTCAGAACCATGCCTGCCCCCCAAGGGAGACACTGAGTATGCAGCTAATTGCCAACTAGCCCTAGATGTGGATACATTCAGTCTGTCAACCCGCCAGCGGTGATTCCCCTGAGGTACCGCATTGACAGCCCTGCTTCCATCTCTCACACTGTCCATCTCTCTCACACTCTGTCCATTTCTCTATCTCTCCCTGCCTTAATCTCTTTCACACTGTCCATATTTCTCTCCAACTCTCTCACTCTGTCCATCTTTCTCCATCTCTCTCACTCTCTGTCGATCTTTTTCTCCATCTCTCTCACACTCTGTCCATCTCTCTCTCTCTCCATCTCTCTCACTCTCTGTCGATCTTTTTCTCCATCTCTCTCACACTCTGTCCATCTCTCTCTCTCTCCATCTCTCTCACTCTCTGTCGATCTTTTTCTCCATCTCTCTCACACTCTGTCCATCTCTCTCTCTCTCTCCATCTCTCTCACTCTCTGTCGATCTTTTTCTCCATCTCTCTCACACTCTGTCCATCTCTCTCTCTCCATGTCTTTCACACACTGTCCATCTGTCTCGCTATCTCTCCCTCCCTCCATATCTTTTTCCCCATGCTTCTATCATACGATCTGTTCACCCCATCTTTCCTTCTCTCCCTGCCAATGTGAAGAGGCCAGACAGGAACTACAAACGTCCCTTATTGTAAATCCTAGCGGTTTTGGGGAGAGCGACTGAGACTTGGCTCTTAGAACATCTCTCTGGGTGATTCTTGGTGAGAGGGTTGTTGCAGCTCAGCCCGACAGCCCTGAGAGCTCCACTTTATGAAGTGCAGCGGTTGTAGTCAGATTGAACTTCTGAGTCACTTCGAAGGCATATAGGAAATTCTTCATACTGCCGGGGGAACGGGTTTTATAAATAGGTTCAGAATTTACTTATCTTTTTTCAATGACTATGGGTGATGTTGCATTTGGAAGATGTCTGAGAAAGTCCCTTACCAGGAATGCATTTTGTTTTTTTTATGTAGATGAGTCATGCTTACATCTGCTATGGACAATCGCTAAATAACTTTGCTTTGGTGCATAGATTTGCCAAAACTACCCGCCACTGTGGCAGGTAGACATTAACTTAAACTACGGCTCCGAAAATACCTCCCAAAAAGTGTTAATGCTTAAAATCAACAAACATGTACACATCTCCCCTGATTGGCCATTCAGCCACTTGCATCATGAGCGCATCGCTTGGTTTCTTAGCAAGCCGTTGGCTCCATGTTCATTGGCTCGTTGCATAACAAGGGGCGGGAATATATCTACATGCAGGCGGGGATAACATTAGCCGTTCTTTCTAGCTAGCTTGATAGCAGAAATGTGATGGCATATTGCTGCTATAAAATGTCCAACAGCGGTAAAACTTACAGCCAAAGAAAACCAACCTTGTCAAAGTAAAGTTGTTTTGTTTTCTTTTTGTTCCTGAGAAGTGGTGACAAGATGACATCGGAAAGGTGCAGGAAGGGTTTGACGAACAAACAGCATCAGCGTTCATTGGACAAACCAATCCGTGTGTTATTTGTTACTAAATAGTAATGTGCATATGTATCAAATTTTTTTTTGTAATGTTTGTTGTTCTTTTGAATATATATTCATCACATGTGGTTTTAAGATTTAGTTTGTTTTTCAGTCACTTATCTTTATTTTCAAGGTGACTATGTGTCTGGTAAATATGTTGAGTGGCTGGCACATGCTGGGCTCCCACCGGCCGATGGGGTCTCTGTATGTGCTGTAGCAGTGGGTCTGGTCCACAGGCTGGCCCGGCCCTGTGTGACTGCCTCGTATCTGACCCTGGGCTTTCAAATCAAGCCGAAACCAAGTGGTTCAGAGAGAGAGATGCGTCTCTTAATAGGACGTTGAAATCGTATTATTAACTCAAGGGTGTGCGTGTGTGAGAGAGATATCGGCATGGAAAAACACTAGCCCTTTATTCATGGATTAGTCTCCATATTTAAATCCTCTGCGGCATCATTAGGATTCTTTTGTCATTCCCCGGAGAGGATGTCTGGTCCTCCTACGGAGACAATAGAGGATCAGTCCGCTCCTCGTGCAGGGCTAGGACATCCATTTGTAATTTTGTCCCGGGGGAGTGCTGTGCGTTTCATTATCTTCTCCTTCTCAACCGCCACTGTCCACACTGACAGCAGCATCACCCCACTCCTCCCCCACTCCTCCCCCACCTCATGTCAGGAGATTGCAATTCCCTGAAACCTCCGCCGGTCCTCGCCTGACCACCTTGCTTTGATCTTGGTCCTCAGAGGACTCCAGAACCACAGTCACGCCTGGTCTGCGTGAGCTCTGACGTGTGGAGAGGAGAGACTGAAGGGGGGAGACCAGGCGAGAGGGAGATGTGTAGAAGTGGCATTAATCCGTCGGCTGGCTGCGTAGGGGAACACGCAGAGCGTTTTAATGAGACACAGTGACGAGGCCCCGACTTGTCTATCCGTTTCTCCATTCAGAGCCATGAATTAAGGATGACTACATCAGCAGCATAACGCTCCACTCCTCTGGGCTTCGGCTCAGCGGCTCCGGGCGGAGAGTCTCTGAGTGATGCAGCCCGGCGCGATCCAACGTGTCCGGGCAACGTCTCCCGTGAAGAACCCAACCTTTCAGCAGGAAGGAAATCCATGGCAAAGCCTTCACATCCCTCTATCTACATGCACTCTGAGCTGTTCGTCCTGTCTTCTATTCAGTGGTGTCCCAGTTCCAGGGAGTTATGGGTGGAGATCTCGGACTGGGAGTGAAGCGTGACTCTTAAGGTTCCCCGGTGCTCCTCTGCCTCAGGGGGAGGGCCTCTCCTCTGATGTGATCTGATAGGACGGGGGGAGAGAGCGAATGGCCCAGAAGTTTTCCATGTTGCGGGTGGGTTTGCGGCTCCCTTCCACTGTGCTTTAGCAGCCCGACCGGACTAACACCACCCTTTCTACGAGTCTGTAAGAGGGAGGAAATGACACGCACGCATAAGGGGTCTGGAGCATAGAGGTCTTTTGTTTGACCGGCTCCCACTTCCCGGCCCACTCTCTACTAATAACATGTCATCAGATGAAGGGAAAGCATTCATCAATTTGGACGGAAGGACCGAGATTGACTATCGATGGGCCGTTTCCTAAAGTAGAAGCTGATTGTAGCACAGAGGGGAGGGGGGCGTGGTTGTGGCCGGCTTGCCTGTCCAGTGTTTAATGTAGCGAGGAGTAGAGGCTCCAGTTCGGCCTCAGCGGGGGGCCTCCTCCTCCGGGAGTCCGGTGTGGTGCGTTTGACTCGACTCTCACGCTCGGCTGGAGGACGGCTCGGCCGTCGCAGCGTCTGCTCAAGGAGGGCTGCGCCACCCGCCTCCTGCTAGGGTGGTGTCCGTGGAGGCCTGTCTGCTGCTAGGGTGGTGTCCATGGGGGCCTGTCTGCTGCTAGGGTGGTGTCGGGGGACAGTTTCCTCTTCTCCATGATCTTCTTGAAGGGTGGATTTCTCTGCGAAACGCTGGGTGCAATGTATCTGGTTGAGGGTTTTTTCCCCACTCCAATTCCATTTATGTTGTTCTTGTTAGTGTGCAGATATCTGTTTCCAGACACGTGGGCGTCTCCCTCGGAGGAGGCATCACAGAGTCTTCTCTCCCACTCTCCCCGCAGGCTGCCATCGTGTACCTCCCCCCCAGAGAGCTAAGCCCATCAAAGGGAAGCTTCGTTTACCCACTCCCGTCGCCTCCTCGCTCCACACACGCACACGTTTATTAACAACTTTTTGATGATCACTTAATTTTACGAGCGTTACTTTCATTGTATAGGGTAATCAACACAGTTTAGCTTGTTATTCAGTTCGAGGGTAAAAGGTTTGGCTGCTGAAGATCAGACAAACTCGCCCTCTTTTCCTCGCTCCCTCTCCCGGACATTAACCCAGATTATCTCTAATCTTCCTGGTAAAGAGACGGTCCTTGTTGGGTCCTCATTCCGTGTTAACTGTCATGGGGGGTTAGCAGCCCCATGGGAGGATAGGGAGTAGGCCTCACCCCTCCCTCCCGTATACATCTCCAAGGGTTACAGGAGCATCCTGCTGGAGAGACAACGAGAAAGTCCTTGTGACCCTGGTGTAATTACAGCTAAACCACTCCTGTATCTCTGCATGCCACTGGATGTGACCATGCCACTGGATGTGACCATGCCTCTGGATGTGACCATAACACTGGATGTGACCATGCCTCTGGATGTGACCATGCCTCTGGATGTGACCATGCCACTGGATGTGACCATGCCACTGGATGTGACCATGCCTCTGGATGTGACCATGCCACTGGCTCATGCTGGTAGGGCCACTGGCAGGACACAAGCAGACTCTGCGTACCAGATTCCCAGAGCCAACCCAGCCATGCCCGTAGGCCCGTCTGACACCTGTAGGGGGTGCAATGGCCCACGCTAACGTCACGGTTTAGGCCAGCGCTTCCCTGGGTCACGGTGATACTGAAGGGACCGACTGTCTCCTCCGTTTGAGGAATGGAGCCCCAAACACCGATCACAGATTACACCCCCTCTGGGCGTTTCCTCCCCCATCCGGACACACCTGTCACCGTGGCGGCTGTCCCATTCAGTGCTATGTAGGACGTTTGCATGCGGAAGGGAAACATCCATAATACAACAGAACATCCCCCCACATGCATTCTGTTGTTGTTGTTGATGATAGTGTTGTTGCATTTTTGTTTTGAATGAGTCATCTTTTAATGATCAAAGGCTCCAAATGAATGGTTTTCGTCAAGCCTTTCTCTGTGTGTGAGGGGCTAGGGCTGCCTGCATCTATTCTGGGATCTTAAGGTGTGTGTGTTGCTGTGTGTGAGATCTTTCATCAAAGACTTCTAGAGCCACATGTGACTATGTTGGGCCAGAGGCGGTGTGAAGTGACAGGTTTCTCCTCCTCAGAGGGCTTGTGGCCATCACCTCTGAGGCCTTCCATCATTATTTATCTCTGCCTCCACCTTTCCCTCCATCTAATCCATACCTCATCTTTCCTCTAAATGACCTCTCGGCAGCCTGAGGCTCTGGCCACTTATTCAGTGTGCTTGTGCTCGCGTGTACCAAGGCTACTACTGGAGATTCACTGGTGGTAGAACATTTTGACTGGCAAATTAACATCTATTTAGAAAGGTGCATGTGTTCCATTACAGCAGAGGTATGGAAGGGGCTGATCACCTCAGGGCTGTTTGCCTTCTCTGAACGACACTGCACTTCAGTGGATGGTTGTTTATCCCTTACGTCTGAACCACACGTGTGCATGTAATGGTCTGCGTGATGCCCAATGTGCTTGTGCTATATACTATGTGTACAGCTGCTTGTCTCTACTCAAGTCTTCAGAGGGTGTGAGGGGGATATTTCACTCTTCTGCATTGTCGTTCAGCTAAACACCCAACAATGTGTAATTGCTTCAAAGTACTGTGGCATTGTCAGAGGGTGAGGGGAGGGCGAGGAGAGCGGTCATGCCTCTGGGCCCTGTGGCTTTGGATTGGCTTTTTGTCCTGGGTTGTTTCTAGGGGTTTGGGGATTTGTATTAAATAAAAGCTTTTCTGCCTGGGGGACTTTTAGTGGGTCTGTATCATGTTTGAGAGAGTTCTAGGTCAGAGAGATTTGCTTCATACATAATTGTCCAGAAGCAGGGAATGGGCTGTGTGCAC
This sequence comes from Novumbra hubbsi, assembly GCA_016801125.1. NCBI lineage: Eukaryota > Metazoa > Chordata > Actinopteri > Esociformes > Umbridae > Novumbra > Novumbra hubbsi. The sequence goes on from JACXGK010009586.1 coordinate 8,276, forward strand.
TGAGCGATAGACTCCGTTACGTCAGAATGTGTCTTGAAAGGAAAGCGAGAACCACTTTTTTCTTTTTTGAAACACTCACCCATTTTTTTGTTTTTTTACCTATCGCTTTTGAAACTGTACATTTTCTGGGTTACAATTAAAATTTGGGGTTATTCTTCCCGTCTTTATTCTCGTTTTGGTGTCTTTTTAATGTTGTGTTGAAAGCGTGTTTCAAACATTGAACGGTTTTCCCACGGTTTTAATGAATTGCCATTCCTTGTAGTCAGTTTTTTTCAGAAAGCCTCCATGTTTTATCAATTGTGCTATTGGTCCTTTTGTGGGTTGTCACCGTGGTACTTGTAAATGGAGCCATTTGATATCTTTCATCTATCTTCCTATCTGCAAATATATTGATTAAAGTGTCAACACGTTTCCTTTTTTTTTGTCTTCTAACTTTGGTGTGGAGCTACTTCCTGTCACTGGGTAGTTACTAACTTTACATATCATGGTGACTTGTCATTTTATGTCTATTATTTGCGGATGATCTTTCATAGTGATATTGACCATGCATTTTTGGTGTCATTTTGTCATTGCCATGGCTGTATCTTGGTAAAACACTTTCAAATATGTATTACTTTTTTTTTTCTTTTCCTTATTGCATTTAGACTACTACATATTTATCTTTACCAAGGTGGCAATATGTTAGTTCTATTGATTTATGCGTTGGTTATTGCTAAGCAAACAGTGGCAATTAACTTACTGTTTCTTTTGGTTTGATATAGTAGCTACAGTAACTGTAAATGTCTGTAAACATCTGTATTACATTCCGATTTTTAACTAACTGCTTCGTTTTGTGAAACGATTTTATCAGAAGACTCCTCTAAGGTACCTGGTTACTAAGTGTACCTGAAATATTTTACACATTTGACGAGAGATTTGCTTAAAGTTGACCTTGATCGATTAAATGTTTTTTCCTTTCCAAGCAAAAGTAGTTTTTGTGTGTAGAAATGCCTGCAGGTTTTTGTGAAGTGTTCACAGTGTTTTGGGCGTACAGTCACCTCTGCCTCTGTGCCCGCCCACCCTTCGGTATTGGCTAGCAGACTCTTGTGTTGAACCGAGGGAACCTTTGCCTGGACCCTGGCCCAGTCAGCGCAAACATCCCCTGCCCCACAGCACTCTTCCATAACTGTAAAACCCTGTTTACTACAGTTCCACTGGGGTTCTGCCACTGCCCTGGCACTGCCCTGGATGCCCCACTGCAGGGCGTCATACAGATATCTCTATCAGGGTGCCACTGAAGGAAATCCACTTTAAAACGTACTTACTATGAACTCTGAGGAATACGCACGCTCAGAGTTCTGGGTCATTAAAGGGCTTGTTCGGCTGTGGGAGCCCGGGCTCCCTCTGGGGTAGCGCACAGCCCAGATGACCCTGTGGATCGATGCTCCGTGTGCTCAGGGGCCTGGTTGAGGAGAGCTCTTCAGGCCTGGAACTGCCATTAGTGGCCCCTCTCAAGCCGTAACGCCTTTCCTCCGCTCTCCACGAGCAGACCTGCTGGTTCTCTAGGGTTTTTCCGGGTAAGTGTGCTCAGAACCCTTAATGCCACCAGCTCACTGTGTGGTTATAAATACTTGGGATGAGGATACTCGTACGTTTTCTGTGAAATGACAGTGTGTGTGTGTGTGTGTGTGTGTTCTGGGCTAGGGGGGTGTGTAAAGTAGAAGACTAGTAATTGGGATGTTGTCGGGGGTTGGGCTTGAAGAACAGCGTGTGATTGGCTATGGGAGGTGGGGGCGACGGGGTCATGACTTAATGGAGCGTTGGGGATGGGGCGGACTGACGACAGTTAATAAAAGGGGACCCTGGGGTTGGGGGTCAGAGGTCACCCATTGTTGAGAGTCTGCATGAAGATATCCGAGATGTCTGCTGACTGTGGAAGCAGGGGTTTAATGATGAGAGCCTGACCATGTGTGTCTGTGGGGGTGTGTTCTCTGTTTCTCTCTGCATTCGGAGGAAGTATTTCTTTGAGTATTCATGGTGTAGTTTGAACATGTTCTCCAGACTCCTTTTCTCTATAAAGTGCACTCATGATTTTAGTTACTTGAATAGATGCGTCAGTCTTACTTTCCCAGGGAGGTGTTGGCATTTAGACAGACATCCAAACATTTTACAGACGGAATTTGCAAAATATTTCCCCCCCGTGAATGTGGAATTACCGAGAGGTTTTATCAGTGGAAAAGGAAGAATTAATGAAATCGGGACATGATTTGTCTTTAGAGGCTCCCCAAGCCTGTTGATGTGTGCTTCTGAAAGGCTGACTCATTCTTAAGGGATCCGGGCAGATTTGTCTCGTGTCATCGGCTCCTGTTGATTCCTTTCAGAGCACAGAGCTGTTGGCTGCTACAAGTTTTACTCGTATTCCTCCCAGACCAGGCTACTAATGCAGAGCTTTTAGCTCCAACAACACCAGCCCCTCCCCCCCCTCCTTCAGGCCAGATCTGTGTGTTTTAGAAAAGGGATGAATTTGATCTAGTTCTCTGAAGTCTGCTCCTCTGCTGCTCCTTCCTGACCTCCTCCCCTCTTGTGTGTTACTTTCTCCTTCCATCTCTTGCTTTCCCCTTACTCTCTGTGTGTGTGTGTGTGTGTGAGCTCAGCGCACACTGTGGGGCTAATTAAGACATCTTTGTGTGTATTTTCCCCCTCTCCTGGCCCAGGTTTGATTGGCATCTCTGTTGTGAGGCCTCCCTCCTTGGGGTCTCAGCCAACCAGCTCACAGTAAATTGGAAGTAGTGGCCTGACTAATAAAATGTCACAGAGACAGCTACGTCTTAAAAAGACAGTTCTGCTGTGGCACTTTCTCTCTGCCCCCCCCCCAACTCCTTTCATCAGCACATGACAAATGGTGTCTACCAGGCCCAATTACTTGTCATATTTCCTCTTCCGCTGTCATTGGGCTTAGCGCTGCACCGGCCTCCTGAGCTCTGAGCAGACGGCACCGCTGTTTACAGCCCTCTGGGTTCCCCTCCAAAAGGCTGGTGTGGGTGGGTTGGATGCCCCCCTGCCAGGTCCGTGGAAAGTCCCTTCT
>JACXGK010009587.1:0-19690 GCA_016801125.1 Novumbra hubbsi
GGGGGGGGGGGGGGGGGGGGGGGGGGGGGGGTTGCTGAGGGGGTGGATAAGGGGAGTGGAGAAGGGGAGTACACCAGTACACCAAGAGTGTGTTTTCTGTGGTGTTTTGCACAGCCATGACAGACGTTTTGAGTGTTGAGGTTATGTGCTGTTTCTCAGATGTGGGAGAAAACTACCCAGACGTTGTGTTGAGGTTATGTGCTGTGTCTCTGATGCCCAGGGAGAAAACTATCCAGAAGTTGAGTTGAGGTTATGTGCTGTGTCTCTGATGCCCAGGGAGAAAACTATCCAGAAGTTGAGTTGAGGTTATGTGCTGTGTCTCTGATGCCCAGGGAGAAAACTACCCAGAAGTTGAGTTGAGGTTAACCAATACAGACGTTTGTCGTTAGTTTGTGGCTGTTTTAATGACTCCTCTGTAGCCCCCGTCAACAGTAAACCTGGGGTGCGGCGAACAACGTCCATGTGTGGCTGACGTTGGTTCCTCCTGTGTCTCCCTGCAGGTCCTGACCGGTAGCCACGCCAGGCGACACCAACGCACAGCCTGAGAGACCCGCGGGCCGTGGCGTGCCATCTGCAGGGGGCGCCAGTCAAGGCACTGGTGCGAAGGGCAGACGTGGCGCTGGCGTGCCAGGCTTCGGGGCGTTGTCACGGCCTCGCTCTTGGACTGAACCGACCCAAGCTGCCGTCAGAAGTGTCGATCCCAACTGAGTGGTGTGCAAACAAAAACCATCAGATTAGCTCCCACCGAACGCTTGGAGACATCAACCTGAAACCCAGAGATACATGGGTTGTGTTTCACATAGTTTCTATTGAAAGCTCCCAAAACCACAAATGCATCTGCAGTTCCTACTACATGGCTCTTCTGTACTGTGTAGTCCATTGTTACATCCATTGGTCGGTTTTACAGTCTCAAGAACAACGAGGATATTTAGAAACTGATGAAGAAATGTTTCGCTTATAATACCACTACTATTAGAGACAGAAAAAGTTAAACCCGGCTATCTGATCTGCTTTTTTCTGACCTGTTGATGACCTACATATATTTCATTTAATAAAAATACCTTACTTTATTTTGTTTTCTTGAGTCTTTCTCTACAATTGTGTGTTTCCACCAATGTTACTCTGCGTCGTGGTGGCGTTTGTATGTCTCACCTGTTTCCAGGGTACATTTAGTGTCTGTGTGTGTTTACGCAATGTCAGGTGTGTAAGAGTGATTGACGAGGACACAGCCGGTGGTTGGATTAAAAGGTCAGTCCAGAGGAAGTTGAAACTGGAAATTAGGAGATCGGGACAGCCATCCCTGATCAGTATATGTACAGCAGATGTCAAACACTAACACACACACACACTCTACATTGCTACGCATAATGGCTACAAACTAACATAATTAATTTAAGAGGATAGCATTTCATATTAACTCACATTTGGCATACTTTAAGCAAAATTTGAAAACTTGTTAAATGTTTAATTGGAGCTTATGCATAATCAAACAATAAAAAGTTACACGAAAACATTTAATATGCAGGACTTCATTGCTCTACATTTCAATTCCTAGGCAATAAACATATTTCCATCCTATATCACTGGTTCCTGAATATGGTTAAAAATATTGTATAAATGTGCAGCTACACTAGTCTAGTGAATAACAATGACCTGAATGTTGAATAGAGGAAGGGTCCGTTGTCCTCGTCAACAGACATTTTGACACTTCCCTTATTTGACCAATCGACTGAGAACATATAGAGGCAGGACATCCAATCAATATGTCATCCATGCATTTAATAACGCAATATTTGTGTCATATATATACACACAATAAACATCACACAATGAATGTAAGCTACACAGGATTGATAAGGCACATTGATGCCGTGTGAATCACATGTTTAATAGTGAAGGAATTTATTTTATCCCACATTTTGTTCTCCGTTGATCAGCATCCTTTCAGCTGTTAGACTGTGTGCCAGTTAACGCCTATTTTTTTTTAAATACCAACAGAGAACCTTCAACAGTCTGATCTACAGACTCCACTTAGAAACATGGTTAGTTGGTTACCGTAACTACATGACACCTTGAAATGAATAATCTGACACAGTGAAAGTTTTTAAATATTGTTTACCATTTCAGTCAGGGCTCCAGTCTTCTGAACATTATTAATACATAAAAAGATGACAGGATATAGTGCCCTCAGGATGCTGAGCCTCTCCATATATGGACATCACAGAAAAACGCTCCATGTTGGGCAGTGTTCAAATTCGGTACTTCTCTGCCCTCTAGTGGTGTTTTGTTAGCTACAACAACAACAACAAAAATACGATGGTATTATAATGTTTGGTAAAACTCCCAATTGGCCAATTCAATTGGTCACTACAAATCCTCTAAATATATATTTGTTTATGTACAGAACAAGTCAAAAGTTCTGACAAACTCATCCATTCAAGTGAGTAGGTGACCTAGGTGAACCTTTCACAGGTTCTGCACATTTACGTAATTTATTTTGCCATTCGCTTTTTCTTTTCATCTATTTTGGCAGAAAAATGTCTAAGCCTTGGCAAACCATAATATGGGTATGACTGAAAGTAAGCCTTCCTGGTTCTTAGTTGAATGATTGAACAGAAAGTGGACAGAACACTTATGTACATGTGTAACATCCATTTATTACAACCTTATATGAGAAATCTGGAAATTACAAACAGTTTAATTTTAACATTGCAACATCTGAAATTCAAATAATGAAATAAAAATGATTTAAGTTAAAAGGGCGACACAGTAACCTGAGAAACGTTACACATATGTAGTATCTGGAGAGTGAAGTGAATGGTGGAGGTCTACAAACCCCCGAACATCCCCTTAACGTGTTTGGCTCACATAACATGCACATACATGTTCACTTTAACAGCTTAATCAATTACACTCGTTTTGTTTTACAGGTGAGCATTGACCTAAGATCTATAAACCTCCGGGGGTAATCCCAAAGATGGTGTCTCAAATTATGAATCACAGAACCCAAATGTCAAAAAGGAAGAAAATACACAATAGCGTTAATCAGATAAGCAATGAAAGGAGAGCAAATATTTAATTTTAAGAGTCCCCTGCCAAAATAAAACCCAAGCTTCTACACCAGTAGAAACCATTGCTTAGGTGGATTTGTTTTTCTGTACAAAATGTATTTCGAACCCCGCCCCCCCGCCCGACATATTATTGATTCATTCACAGATATTAATCATTATGAAAAAACAAGTATATGCAATAAAAGAAAAAAAAAAGATATTGTCAACACAGCCGCGATAGCGATGATCCATATTGTAATTATAAAACCGTTGCTCCAGAGATGTTTTTGAAGTGTATACAGTGTTGCCGTGCTGATCAGAATCTACACTCACACAGTCGGAAGGGACCGACTAACTCTCCACGACGCCCGGTAAGACACCGGCCCCCAAGTCTCTGGCAGAGGGTGGGGACGACATCACTTCACGCATCCACCAACCGGAGGAGTTCCACCCACCCCGCCCCCGCGCAGAACCAAGCCTACACCCTATTCACGTCCTTCCCAGGAGCCTCATGCCAGGTCAGGGTCAAAAGGCCCGGCGGCGAGCGGTCGGAAGAAACACAACGTGTTTGGGCGGACCTACGGAGGCGGAGCCAGGCGGAGCCAGGCGGAGCCAGGCGGAGCGGTCGTGCCTCCCCGGCGTTGAGGGGCGGGGCCAGGGTTCGGGAGGCGTCCGCGTGTGGCGTTGTGTGCAGGGTCTGACCAGCAACGGACAGGTACATGCACCAAAGAAAGTACCCTATCGTGGTCTGCTGCCGAGAGCACTAGGAAAACACGACTCTACACATTGTCATTATAACCATTATTTCTCTACTCACTACCAACATAAAACAGAGGGCATCAGAGGGTAAGAGAGACAGGGGGCGGGGGAAATCGGGGAGGGGGGTCTAAGCGCGCTCTCCGCGGATACGACGTGCCAGCTGGATGTCTTTGGGCATGATGGTGACACGCTTGGCATGGATGGCGCACAGGTTGGTGTCCTCAAACAGGCCCACCAGGTAGGCCTCGCTGGCCTCCTGCGCAGAGAGAGAGGAGAAAGAAGGCCTGTATTAGTTAATATCCCAGAGTGGGGATAATGTGCGGGTCGAAAGCTCACACGCTAGTGAACATGCCGACCTGCAGGGCTCCAATGGCCGCACTCTGGAAGCGCAGGTCGGTTTTGAAGTCCTGAGCAATTTCTCTCACGAGGCGCTGGAAGGGCAGCTTGCGAATCAGCAGCTCAGTGGACTTCTGGTACCGACGGATCTCACGCAGGGCCACAGTACCGGGCCTGTCCAGGGAAACACACAGTCAATCGGGTAACACCAGGATTGTCCTTTAACTTCAACTACCAAAATGTCTCCGTTTTGAAATGATTAGTCAGAAATAATAAAATGACCTAAACAAATCTGCCAATAGAAGTTGTCTGACTGACTGTTTTGCCATGTAAATATACACCAAAGCCTTTGTATTCATTCCTGGTACATTGTGCACATTCCCTCACCTGTAGCGATGGGGCTTCTTGACCCCTCCAGTAGAAGGGGCGCTCTTGCGGGCAGCTTTGGTGGCCAGCTGCTTACGTGGGGCTTTGCCTCCAGTAGATTTACGGGCTGTCTGCTTGGTACGGGCCATGGCTCCAAAGAAATCACCTGAAATGAGGAGAAACAAGAATTAACACATTTTAAAATATAAATATATTTTGGGTTGTCACAGCGAAATCTGATGTTAATGTCAGTGCACTTTTGTTAATTAGTTACCAACAAATTAAAAGTTCCACAGAAATGCAAAACTTTCATGAAACATGTATTATACACAGTTCGGTATTACTCAGTTTTCACACTCATTGATTACATATGGAACTGATACCAAAGACAGGGAGAAAATATTACCTGAATCCCCCAATCAAACATGACCGTAAATTAATAAATCATTCAACGGGGAAAACCGTGGGATTGGCTGGAGAGGAAATCTCATTGAGAAAACTTATGACTAAGACCAATCAGGGTATGTTTTGTCAAGCAGAGGCGGGATCTATTGCGCTCAGAATTTGTTGGTGCCCCGCCCACTAAAATGTAATGATGGCGGCTGCTTGATGCGCAACCAGGATAAAGACTCAAGGCAGAACAGCAAATGAGTAGCCGTAAAACTTTGATATTTATACAAAAACTGTTAGGCAATCTCATCAAACGAGTAAAACACATTAAAGAAGACATCCCAGGGAACTCGTAAATAGGCATAGTAACGGAGTTCGACCCCTAATGCCTGCGTACAAACGAAGCGAACCCGCGCATAATTTGAAACAGCATTTTCTCCGTCTGTACTAGGCGTAGAAAAGGCTGCAATTCCGCGTCGCTTCGACAGTCGGGTTTGTTATTTTTTATCTACGACGAAAACCAAACGATTTTTTATCAAAATCACACCGGAATTAAAGCAATTTGAAACTTTTCAAATCTGAAGTTGACATAAATTATAAGCAGTCGAGTTTATATGACTTACCTACAACAAAAGCGGTTTTAAACGATGTGAGAAATGTTTAGCTTGTCTAGCCGTGTCAGTATTTCTTCCTTGTATCCACAATGGGAACAAGCGTCCAGCAGGAAAATGGCGGCTATGTCAATCATTTCTCCCAGAATGCAACAGCGTATACAAACATTTTTTGTTTCGTTTAGTTGCAAGTTTTTAAATTGTCGTAAACGTACCATAAACACGTCCAACTATTCAATACTATTCTCCACGCAGGTTCATGTGTGTAAATGGGAGTGGAATACCTTATCACTGTTTTATTTTAACGTTTTTTTAAGTCTATTGAGAACGAATTCTCATTTTTACCGAAAACCTGGCTAGGGGGATCTACAGGAAGTAAAATCAACTTAAAACCACACCAAGAACTACACCGCAAGGGAAGAAACTTTAAATGTTCACATATACAAATGCATACAAAAAGGTTTGACGGATAAATACGTTACGGAATTGTTTGATCCTGGGAATTAAAGTGCAAAAATGATGGCTTGAACTTTCAAGAAATATTGGAACACGATTTGCATTTTAGTTATTATTATTGGAGCCAACAAAATATTAGTGAACAACCTTACGTTCACATTTAGATTAACTGCCAGATGTAATGACTGAAACGTATCACAATTTTTAAATTTCTCAATAAAATACCAATGCCAACAGCATCATTTTGTGGAACATCCGTTTATTAATCACCTTTGTATGAGAATTCAGGATATTACAAATGTTTGCTTTAAAAATTACAGATTATCAAATCAAAACCAGTAAAAAAAGGGTATAATGTCAACCTGAGAGAGGAACTAAAAAAGTATTTCCTGGATAAAACATGGGAGAAGTACAAACATTATGCTACATATAGGCCTTCGCGTTATTTTTTAAACATGCAGTGTATTTTCTTTTATTTATTAATTTCTCTCAATTTGAGAACATAATTAACAATTTGTAAATGTATCCTGTAAACAGTATAAACGCTGTATCGTAAAAAAACAAAGGGTATATGTAAAAAGACAATGTACGGTATGACAAAAAAAAAAACTCTGCTGTAATATAATGGCATTGCTGATGGCAGGAAAAGAAAACCGCTTGCCCTAGAGATGCTTAATGCATGCACCATATGCTGTTCTGATTAGCATACATAAAGTGAGACCGGTCATCCCTAAACAGACACATGACATCCTAAGAGTCAAAAGGGGGACAAGACTACCCAACGCTACTTGTCACGTCACTCAACTTAAGCTACTTATAAGGAAAAGTGGGGAAAGAGGTAAGTGAAGGGGGGGGGGGGTTTGAGGGGAGGGTTGCACGTCTAAGCACGCTCTCCGCGGATACGACGTGCCAGCTGGATGTCTTTGGGCATGATGGTGACACGCTTGGCATGGATGGCGCACAGGTTGGTGTCCTCAAACAGGCCCACCAGGTAGGCCTCGCTGGCCTCCTGCGCAGAGAGAGAGGAGAAAGAAGGCCTGTATTAGTTAATATCCCAGAGTGGGGATAATGTGCGGGTCGAAAGCTCACACGCTAGTGAACATGCCGACCTGCAGGGCTCCAATGGCCGCACTCTGGAAGCGCAGGTCGGTTTTGAAGTCCTGAGCAATTTCTCTCACGAGGCGCTGGAAGGGCAACTTGCGAATCAGCAGCTCAGTGGACTTCTGGTACCGACGGATCTCACGCAGGGCCACAGTACCGGGCCTGGCCAGGGAAACACACAGTCAATCGGGTAACACCAGGATTGTCCTTTAACTTCAACTACCAAAATGTCTCTGTTTTTAAAATGATTAGTCAGAAATAATAAAATGACCTAAACTAATCTGCCAATAGAAGTTGTCTGACTGACGGTTTTGCCATGTAAATATACACCAAAGCCTTTGTATTCATTCCTGGTACATTGTGCACATTCCCTCACCTGTAGCGATGGGGCTTCTTGACCCCACCAGTAGAAGGGGCGCTCTTGCGGGCAGCTTTGGTGGCCAGCTGCTTACGTGGGGCTTTGCCTCCAGTAGATTTACGGGCTGTCTGCTTGGTACGGGCCATGGCTCAAAACAATTCCCCGGAACTAAGAGAGGAAATTGCGACATGATTGTAACTGGGTTGTGTCACCAACTAGAAAGTGACATATAATGGTCAGGCCACACAGGATGAAACTACAACAGTTTTTCCGCTAGTGATAAAAACAAGTCTTCTGCTTTTTGACCTGGCAGAGTAAATGGCTCACCATATATGGGTGTTTAGATTTGAAGCTGCCATGCCCTCAATAAAGAAACAAATTTAGCATTCATACAAATAACATCTGCAGACCTATTCATAGATAATTCACGTTTGTATTTCTTTTAAGAATCTTTGGGAGGATTGGAAGAAAATTCACATAATTATGGAAAAGTGAAAAAAAGCATAATATTTTTAATTGCCAAGCTTTTGAAGTGCAATGGTTTCGTTTTATTCACCTCTACTAATCAAAGTCAGTATTTTTTATTGTCAAATTCAACAAGTGTGGCATCGCTCTATCAATGATTGATTAAACTGTATGGACACAGTGAAATCCTCTCATCCAATGTACTTGGGCAAGAAAAATATATGCAAATCGTAAAACATGATGTACACGTGAGCGAATTGGAGCGTAAATACTTATTTTCAACTACCAATAGCGACTTGTAAATTCTTCTGAGGGGCGGGATTTTCACTCAGTGAGCCAATGATTGATGTTTTGTCACTAAATAGGTTCTCGCCCCTTGCGCACCGGAGACGATGGCTGTTGCAACAGGAATGTAAACGGAAAGGAAAATTCGAATGTGTGGAACAAGAGGGTAACATATACAACCATATTTAATCGAGATAAATGCAGATCGAAATCAATAAACACTCTTTAAAGACTATTACACACCCTTTAATACCTATTGTGAAACTTCCGTAATCGGAAGATCACTCAGGACGGTTAAATAACCGTGTCAAATTCAGTCCATGAGTGTTTTTTGGTCTGTTCTCTACAAGCAGATAATACAGCTTGCTTTTCGGTCGTCGGGTTTGTGTTTTCCATATGATTTAGTTTAAAAAGTCTTGTCTTAAAACAAAAAGTAAAAATTTACAAATACACAAGATTAAAAATATATATACATTTCAAACTTGACTCTTACCTTTGATACGATATTGTTTAAAAATCTGTATCTGGTCTTGTGTCCGTATTTATTGCGTTGTTCTCACAACAGTATGGAGTCATATATTGTGTTAAAATGGCAGGTTACCCACAATGCATCTGCTGAGACAAGAGAGAGACGAACCACGTTTATTAATTGCTCAATGTAATCAATCATCATATCAACAAATAAATAAATGCTGAAATGATATTTTTCATAAAAGACTGTATTAGGGGCATTTCTGTTTATTGCACAGGCAGATAATTCTCATTAAAATCAATGGCAATTATGGACTAGTTGTACGAATGTTATGAAACTCAGGTGACTCCGTGAACATGGACAAAATGGCCACACCTGCAAAAATAGCTATTACAGAATTTCTGTATTTGCAACGACTATTTGTCCTTTGAATGTAAAGAAAATACCCCTACTATCTTTCTTAAATAGCATTTTTCTTGAAAAGTTTGTGTAATGTAACCCACATTTATTTTGTAAAAAATGTATTATATATACTTGTAGTTTACACAAAAATATGACCTATACATTATCATATAATTTCAAACGCTTTTGATCATTTTCTTATTTACAGAGGTGTTTTATACACAAGCTATCCTGTAGGTGGCAACAGTGGCTATCTCGTGGTGTACCACAAAACAAGAACACTATACGTCATCATCTTTAAGGGATTTGAGTATACAGCATGGCGTCGGTCAAACGACTAAAACGCGTGGCAGCGTCGCAGCCCGGTTTCATAGGATTTAAACCCTCAAATGACGTGAGCAGTGGCCGGAGAAAGCGCGTAAATAAGAATAAGAAAAAAAGTTGGAAGAAACACAGCGATATTCAAGATGTCGAAGAGTTTTTAGATGACGTGAGGCTTCAGGAAAGAGCTGCAGGGTGAGTAACATGTGTTTTCCAATAAGTGCTAGCAATTGAGCTAACTCGTTTTCCAAGCCAAATTGGCTACTCACAGCCAAAATGTAGAAAACAATCAAACTGTCTGGATAACTAACGTTAGCGACAACAAGTTAAATATCACATAGGGTTGTTTATGCTACTTACGCAGGTAGATTCACTGACTGACCAGGGTAGTTGGTTACATTTCGATAGATACTTTAGTTCGATAGCTAAGTTATTTCTTGCTAGCTACAGTTTCACCACCCCATCCCAAAATCGAGTCAATAACCTTTTATTATAAAGCAGATGGCTCGAATACGCGTTAAGCCCTGAATATAAAACACTTTCCGCAATAAGGCCAATTATATTTGTTTAAAAATATTGAATACGTTATTTTAATGGTTTAAACTTTTTGTGTTTAACAGTGGATTGTTATCAGAGAGGACCGATGAAAGCCTGTTTTTTTTGGACATCGGCGAACCTAAAATTATTGTTCAGCCAGGTAATCTACAATGCCATCGTAAGTATGTTGACAACATCTGTTTTTGGTTGATTTTACATCTCGAAATATTTTGTCGTGCCAGAAGTCCAAGAAGACCAGACAGTGAAGAAGTCCAAGTCACGGCCACTGAGGATAGATCTGATCCTACAGCACGACTCCCTCGTCCCTTCGCCAAAAGAGTGAGTTTGGATGAAGTAATCTGACTGGTCGTTTCCTGTGGTTTAGGTCAGCGTTTCCGGTGATTTCATCCTTGCGCTCACAGTATTTCTTCGGGAATGTGAAGACAGTCATGGAACTCGAGTGGCTGTTGTGTTAACAGCCTCCTGGGTACTGAGGACACTTTTCAGGGTGGTTTTCACTTGTGTTCAAACAAGTTACTTCTCTTTTATGGGCTGTTTACTGTTGCAGAAGTTATGGAAATTCCGATAATGAAGTGCACTCTGGTTTATCCCCACTGAATTTCAGAAGCCACGCAGAAAGGTATCCTAGTGTCGCCTAGACTCGGTCCAAAGTTCTCCCAATTCTTAAGGTCCCTGCTAAACACTCCGCTCCTTCCTTGCTCTCTCCCAGTATCTTGGCCCACCAGCAGCCAAACGCCAAGAAAGTAAGACGCGTCGCTGAGAATGCGGCGAGACTTGCGGCGCTGGGCGTGGTGACACGGAGACACAAGCGTCTGCTGAGCCGCCGGCCGGCCGGAGCTCCGGCTCCAAAGGCAAAGACAGCAGCCAACAACTTCCCCGAGAGGCCCTATTATGACCTGTGGGGGGAAGGTGGTGAGTGTCACTGTCCTTGGCACCGCATTCATTTAATGCGTTTGTGACGCCGGTAGCGTTTGTGACGACCATTGTCTTTTCATCGCAGCCAAAGAGACAGCGGATCCTTACTTCCTTGAGCAGACGGGGAAAAAGCGTGTGAAGGTGAGGCGGATGCTGCTCTGTCCCTGCCTCGGCCCCTGCCTCGGCCCCTGCCTCTGTCCCTGCCTCGGTCCCTGCCTCTGTCTTTGCCTCGGTCCCTGCCTCGGTCCCTGCCTCTACTTTACAAGTCTGTCATAGGTACTGTAGTGGTGCTGGAAAGTGTGTGTGTATATTTACTTTACAAACTTGTTTGCTTGTAGCGACCCAAGAAGCTGTACGCGAAGCCCTCTGTCCTCCCGGCTGTGGAGATCATTGCCCCCGGAGGCTCCTACAACCCTGACTTCTTCTCCCATCAGGTAGCTTAACTCCACTTCACAGTGCTTCAAACGCACAACAGTGATTATATGCTGCCAGTCGGCCCAGCTATAAGGCGTTTTCTGCTCCGGTGGTTTAATGCTTTACTTGTTTCCAGGCCCTGCTGCTGGAAGCCCACGAGGTGGAGGTGAAGAAGGAGAAAGCTGTGCTCCGCATTGAGAGACAGCTGGCCGTCAACCGAGAGGATTACGCCACTGAGGTTCGATGGCAGTTTCATCGCTCCTCGTGGACCTTTGCCCCTCCTCCCTTGTCTACGCACCTTTGCCCCCCCCCCCCCCCCCCCCCCCCCCCCCCCCCCCCCCCCCCCCCCCCCTTGTCCATGCACCCATGTTAGAGGCCTGACTCCCCCTGTTTTCACAGGAAACAGTCTTTCAGGAACAAGTCGAAGGGCTAGTGGAAGAGGATGACGAAGAGTACGAACCAGATGATTCTGTGGGCGTGTCTACCCGTGGCAGCCTGCAGCAGGAGAAAAAGACAGAGAAGGAGAGGAGGAGAGAGAGAGCCGACAAGCTAAAGGTATGCCATTCCCCCGTAGCACTTGCTCTGTGTGCCGCCTTCTGATTGGACTGACAGCCTGTCACTCTGCCCCTCTACAGTTGCAGAAGCAGCAGCAGGTGCAGGTGTTCACCAGCAGGAGGCAGCAGCTCTTCCAGCTGCGCTCCATCCAGGCGTCCCTGAAGAAGGGCGAGCGGCAGACGGCAGAGAGGACCGCCCAGCGCAAGGCCAACCAGGTGGCGGAGAGGTCCATGCCCCGGCGTCTCGGCAGACTCAAGTTGGTACCCTTTTGCCTACCGTTGACTGGTCCCCGGAGATTAGGTTGCCTAGCGATTAAGAGGCAGGGCTGCATAGTCAATTGGGTTGAATCCGTGGGCTGAAAAGGTAAATGCATCGGTCCTTCCAGCCTAGACTCGAAGGGTTAAGCCTACTTGCTCCTGCGTTGCTGTCAATGTCCGTTCTTGGGGCAGGCGGTTCTGGAAAATAACACAAAGTTCCTCTTTGTGTATAATAAACCGTTTATATGTGAAACGGGAGAAATATAAGGTCTGATTTTTATAGGGGGAAAAATGCTGTTTGTGGAACTATATTAGTGAGCTTTAGTGAAAAGTCTGTTAAAGCAATATCGAGATATTCAGCCCTGTAAGTTCTGGGATGTACATGAAGTATACATTTGTTGACGTTGGACAGGAATGTCTTATAGAATGTGATGTGTGTATGTCCATGACTTTCCTTGTGACAAGTGCTCTACTCTTAAAGAGTGTCCAGTTTCATGTGTTGGCGTTGTTAGCCAGTTCCTGTGGGTTAAGTCAGCGTGTCCGGTGATGATTTCATCCTTGCGCTCACAGTATTTCTTTGGGAATGTGAAGACAATTATGGAACTTGGGTAGCTGTTGTTAACCGCTTCCTGGGTACTGAGGACACGTGGGAGGGTCTTTTCCAAATTTCATACTTGCATATAATAAACCACGTATGCGTGAAGTGTGAGAAATATAAGCTCCGACCTTATTCAAAAAAATACCTATTTGTGGAACTAGATTATTGAGCTGTATTAAAGCAATAGTCAAGATATTCAGTTAGTGTTGCTTTGATTTCACTTGGCGCATCCCTAACCGGTTCAGCTTAAGCTTTTTGACTGACTGGCATGCTTTCTCAAGATATACATGGTGCGATAAGGACATCCTGGCTTACTCAGTGATGGCAAGTAGACCAGGCCTGCTGTGGCAAAGCAGCCCCAAACCATAATGCCGCTGCATCCATGCTTTTGGCTTAGTGTGAGGTTCTTCAGTTCAAAAGCAGTGTTTTGTTTTGCCAAATATGCCGTCTGGTGCATATCTTTTAGGGAGGCTTCTCTCTTTTCTGTACCAGGCTCATGGGCTTCATGAATTCAGCTGTTATGGTTCACTTAATTAATATTTCTTGCCATTGTTTGCGATATAACTTTCAGGATATGCTAATTGCATTCTTGTTTAAATGTTATTTATTTCATTAATGGCTTCTAAGTGTAATCTTTATATATATATATATATATATATATATATATATATATATATATATATATATTAGTTGCTTTTGTCAATGATTGTTTGGCATTTAGTGTACATTTCTGTTTTAAAATTTGTCCAACAAGACATCTTTCCAGCAGATGAACTTTGTCACGTTTGTTTACAACTGCAAATACAATTTGGATCTGGTACTCTGTTGCCTGGTAACGTCCAGAGATTAAAAGGCAGGCTAGGACTCATCTGGAAAGTGCCAGCCCAGTCAGTGGCTTGATGGGTCACATAATGGGAAGATTATGCAGACAATTTGCATAATGTGACTTGTCCTGCGGCGTTCAGAGATTTGTCGTCCGTGTGGATGTGTTCTCAGACGTGGCCTCAGATTGTCGTTGGTGCTGCAGCGTACATTTTTTCTGTGTCTGACAGTTCTGTCCCTGGGCCATTTCCATCCGGCACTGACCTTGTTCTCTGTTCTTCTCCCCAGGTTCCAGGCACAGGATCTAGAGGTTCAACTGAGTGACGAGATTCCTGGTTCCCTGCGGTCACTAAAGGTGCAATTGAACAAAACGTGATGTTTTTTATTTTATTTACAGTGACCTGTCAGTGGCGTAAGATCTACCAGTGACCTGTTTTAATTTGCTGGGTTACGGTTTCCTTATCTGTTTAATTTACTGTCTTCTACAGCCAGAGGGCAGTGTCCTCAAGGACCGCTTCAAGAGTATGCAGAAGAGGAACATGATCGAGCCCAGAGAACGAGCCAAGTAAGTTCTGCGTTTCTCTATATCAAGCTGTACCTTGCAACCAGAAGTATACATTTGTTGATGTTGGACAGGAATGTCCTATAGGAAGTGGTGTGTGTATGTCCATGACATTACCTGTGAAAAGTGCTCTCTAGTGTTCAGTTTTTTGTGCTGGCGTTGTAAGCTAGTTCCTGTGGGTAAATTCAGTGTGTCCGGTGATGATTTCATCCTTGCGCTCACAGTATTTCTTCGGGAATGTGAAGACAGTCATGGAACTCGGGTAGCTGTTGTTAACAGCCTCCTGGGTACTGAGGACACGTGGGAGGGTCTTTTCCAAATTTCATACTTGCGTATAATAAACCGCGTACGCGTGAAATGGGCGAAATATGTTGCAGGGGCTTTTCCAACTTTCCTGTTTTATTTTCTTGTACGACAGAGTATTTTGTGATGTAATTTGTCATCTAATGTTCCCCATCGTCCCACAGGTTCAAGAGGAGACATAAGTTGAAGTATGTGGAAAAGAGGGCTTTCAAGGAGATCACCTAGAGATCAATCTGACCAATCCGTGCTGTTCAGGACCCTGACGTCGCTTGTTACTACGGAGTGGCTCCACCCACCCCTCACTGACAGCCACCCGCTAGAAACTGGTCGCCGCCCCTCCTAGTTTAAAACGATGGATCTGGTTTGGAAGAAACCCCGGCTGATCTGATTGCAGTCCGACCAACAAACATTCAACCTGTTAAATTTTTTTTTTATATTGGACAATATCTGATCTCAGTCCACCCCTTAGTGATTTGGAGCAACTCAGGAAGTGTCCTACTGGTCCCGGGTCAGTTCTAATGTTTGTTGACTTGTGTATGTCTGTCAGCATGTGACACTTGGGATGATTTCCTGGTGCTTTTCCCTCGTCCGTTGGCGTGGCGTTTTGGTCCTGCCAAACCACAGAAGGAGAAGGCCCCTTATCGCAAGGGGAGGATTCCTGGGTAAACACGCTGAGAATTTAATGACCGGCTTGGCTTTAAACCCACGGTCGTGAGGTGCCTAGGTCTTTGTTAATTGTCAGCAAAACAATTGTGTTCCATCAGTTGATTTGATTTCATGAATAAAGCAAGTTAATTATTGGAATTTGTATGTACTTTTACTTTGACTGTTATTTTAGTGTGTTCATCATTGCACCGTTCTCTCCTTACTCATCCTAACCTCAAATGTTTCAGTTTTCCAGGACCAAGAAAGAGCTTTGTACCTTCTTGTCATTCTCACTCCGCTTGGTGCGTTTTGGCAACTGGCGCTTATCCAGAGGCACTTGGAATAGCATTCCCCTTAAGAACACCAACATCTGACAGTCATAAGTACACTTTCCTTTGTCAAGCTGTTAGTTGGTTAAGTCAGCGCTGTCGAAACCAAAGTTAAGCGCGTCCCTCCTGCCAGGTCACTATGTAACACTCGGGTATCCTCCAGGGCCGATCTTCCCTCGTCAGACAAACATTTGTTCTTTGTCTGCCTGGCACACACCTGACACCCCGTTTCAGACGTAAGCCCTGATTAGAAGGGCATTATGGGAAAACAAGGTTTTCCTTCTGTCATGATGGGTATTGGAGAGTCCTGCTCTTTGGACATATTTGTGCACACAGCCTGTATGGGCAGTTTCAGACTGGAGACGGATGCCTCCTTTGTTGTAGCTAACTGTTAAATGATGGGCTTGTTGAAGAAGCCGACAGTGCAGTTGACTGATACACCGGTAAATTACTCTTTATAGATTGTCCTGCATGAATTACCCATGATTCATCATGGTTTTAATGCTCTCAAATGTTGAATAGACAGGTGTGGGGGATGGGTTAATTGATTCCACACCATTGGGTTAAATCTTAATTACCGATCGGGCCGTTTTGACGCCTCGCACGAATGCGCTCGGTCCCGACAAAGCCACTTAACCCTTTAATCACGCCTGCTGTGGTTCTTCATCCCTCTGGGAAGCTCCCTGTAGCGGCTGACCCCCTTCGGGGCCCTAAATCATCCGGTCCCCCGGCCCACAGTGCCGGCACACGCCACCAAGCGGGTCTCTGGCTGTGGGCGGTGGAGGCACATTTCCGATTCACGTGGCGGCCGACGCCGTCCGCTCTGCTCCCCCGCCATCTTGGGTCACGTTTACTTGAGACACGACAAAACCTCTTTAGTTGTGTGTGAGCCCTATAGTTCTCCGTTCCCGTCCCGCGGCTCACCAACCTCATCGACGAGCATTTTCGGCACAGGAAAACCAACTACTTTCCAGCGATCCTTTTGTTTATTGCGTCACAAGCGTCAAGGTGAATTGAGGAACCATTCTGGAGAGCGTTGGAAGTAACCCAATTCAGGTGTTTTCACATCGGATCATTTCCTGAGCTGTTCCGATCAGTCTAAAGACCGGTCATTAAGAATGAATAATGGACCGGGTCCGACTGGAGCTGCCTGTGTCAAGCCAGCCGTGGCATTATGGGCCGTGTGTTCTGTGTCAGGCAAGTATCAACCAGACAGGAAGAGGGAAGGTCTGAACTGGTCCCCCTGTTGTCTGTGCTGGTGTCCAGCTGACTGTTCACAGACCCACCAGAAGGTAAACAAATGTAAAGGCCACCACATTCCACTCCTTCAAGCAGCCGTCTCATGCCGTGTGTGTGCGAGAGACGGCATCGTCTGAGTACATTACTCTAAATCCCTTTAATTTCAGCAGACATGCGCATACATACACTAGAATATATATATATATATCTCGTGATAATTAACCTCGCTTGGTTCTGTTCTTTACTTCCCAAGGCTGCAGTTAAAATGTTGGCAGAGCGAGTAGGTGGTTGTTTATGTCTGCGTTTCCACCACGGTACCTGGCAAGTCGAGGGTGACGTTTTCTTGATTTCCATCACCGGCAGTGCAACAACTTGGAAACACTCTTGTCAACGGGAACTCTGTGATCACATTGTCATGGGAACACTGTTCACACTGTAATTGGAAAGAAGAAACAAAGCATTCTAGTTGGAACAGTCAGCGTGAGAGGTAGACGGAAAGAGGGATAGATCTAGAGAAGTTTAGGGATGCATAGCAACGGGTTGGTCAAGAGAGGAAGAGCAAGGCATAGGGTGATGGGTAGATGGAAGAAGGATAGAGAGATGGGTAGATGGAAAGAAGGATAGAGATGGGTAGATGGAAAGAAGGATAGAGAGATGGGTAGATGGAAAGAAGGATAGAGATGGGTAGATGGAAAGAAGGATAGAGAGATGGTAGATGGAAAGAAGGATAGAGAGATGATAGATGGAAATACAGAGTCAGGGTTACAGGGGGAGTGAGTGAGAGGGAGACGAGGGGATAAACGTGAAGAGGATGAGCAGAGGGATAATCCTCGGAGCACGCGAGCCTACTGCCTACAGGCAAATAGAGACAGAGACGGAGAGAGAGTGAGAGCATTAGGTAAACAGTAAGAAAGGTGTGCAGGTGGAGGTGTAGACCGAAGGTGTAGCCAAACTGTGACGGGATACGAGATGAATGTGCAGACACAGAAAGGGCTCTAGGAAAAGTAGAGCTTTCATTTCACGCAGCACACGAGCACCGGCCAAGCCGCGATTCACCCCTGCTCTCTGTCAAACTCCGAGAGAGAGAGAAAGGGGAGAGCGAGAGGGGAGAGCGAGAGGGGAGAGCGAGCCGGAGAAAGAGAGGGAGGTACACCACTCTGGCGCTGACAGTGTGAACGGAACGAGTAGGAGGGAGGGAGGTACGATAGAAAACAAGGCAGCGTGGAGGGAGAGCAGTCGGTTGTAGCTGTCTGGGAGGAGGAGAGATGGAGCGAGAGACGGAGAGCGCGATGGAGAGGTAGAGGAGCACAGGGCTAGCCACAGGGAAGGAGAGAGAGAGGAAAGAGAAGGATGGAGGAGTGGAGAAAGATGACAAACACTGATCTTTGGCTGTTAAGACTCGCAAGTGCCCTCGGACCGGATTCCAAGACAACACAGGAGCACGAGCCTGGTGTGTGTGAGCAGGAGCCTGGTGTGTGTGAGCACCGAGGACTGTGCTTGTGAGTCTGCATTTGATCACGGTTCCTTAACACGGCAGGTCTCAGCACACGGGGAGGCTGTTGAGAAAATATAGGATTTCTATTGTGTCGACTCGCTAAGCATAGACTGTTTTTTTTCAATCATGTTTGCTTGCTCGTTTTCCACCAAACGCAGAGGATGAGGGATTACGACAGCTGGGTGGGAATGTGAGGTAGTGGTGTTTGTATTCCGGTTGGCAGCGAGGTCAGGTGTGTGTGTGTGTGAAGGCAGCCAGGCAGCTGGAAAAGTAGTTAGAACAGGCAGGTAGACCTGCAAGGTAGGATCTGGACATTCCAGCGACGGCGGCAGGGAGAACCAACGGAGAACCCACGGAGAACACAGGGACACCCACTCTGTCAGCGGTTCCAGCGGCGTTCCCGTGAGCCGGTCCCGGTTACCACGGCGGCAGGGCGGGGGCGGGCGGGGACATTCGTCTGGAAGCCATGGGGGTCCGGTGAGCTGAAGTAGGGGACGTCCTCGACCCCCACCGTCCCATCCGCCCGGCGTTGACCCTCGTGTTCCCCACTGCCCCCCACCCACGCCGACAGGCAGAAGTACGTGGCCCCAAGGCCCCTCGAAGCCCCGAGAGAGGGTCTACTGAAGGTTCCCTGTACCCAGAGCTGTAACCACGGCCATCATGGGAGAATGGACCATCCTGGAGCGCCTCCTGGAGGCTGCTGTCCAGCAACACTCCACCATGATCGGAAGGTAAGCAATGGCCCGTCCGGGACTTCAATTTAGAGGCTGGAGGTCTGGACCGCTGGCGGCTGTTTTCCGTTATACTTGACGGTTAAGACCCCCAGCCCTGGTGTCCTGGATATCAGCCTGTGCTTCGTTATGACTCTCACTGCAAATCAGCATTGGATCCAGGTTTGAGATCTAGATTGTGTTATGTTCATAAGACTTATTGCCCATATACTTTTGTCTCAAGTTTATTTCACAAAGCCTGTATTACAGGCGCAATGCCTAGGGTACACGTATATATTGAAGTAACCATACAGTTCGACATCAGAACAGTAGATGCATTTCTGAACAGATATATTCCGTGCGGAAGGTCTGAGGCTCCGTTTGGACATTTCCTCCTGTGCCGCTGCTGCGTTACAAATATGGTCAGATTGAGTCTGCAGCTTCCTGTCCAAAGTGGCTGATCACGGGCTGAGGGGCTTTGTCTTAATCCCGTGGCCAGAGTGATGGGATGATAAAAGGCCTGGGGGAGGGAGAGAAGGGACGCCATTGGTCAACCAGGGGCTTCAACTGTTGGAGTTTAAGCACAAGGATGCAAAGACCTTGTTTGACTTTCGCCCAGTCCCCAGTCCCCAGTCCCCAGTCCCCAGTCCCCAGTCCCCAGTCCCCAGTCCCCAGTCCCCAATCCCCAATCCCCAATCCCCAATCCCCAATCCCCAATCCCCAGTCCCCAGTCCCCAGTCCCCAGTCCCCTCTCTCTCAGTTTTTCTCTTTCTCTCTGTCTCACAATACTATGTCATTATCTTTGATAATGAGCAGTATTTTCATTTAATGCCTCGGAAACTAGTTCTCCTTATTGTTGTGTCTTCTGGGAAGTCCTTCCGGAAGGCTCCATGGTCGTCCTAATTGATGAGCAGCG
>JACXGK010009588.1:0-19822 GCA_016801125.1 Novumbra hubbsi
TTCCCGGGGGGGGGGGGGGGGGTGCCTCGTCTGCAGGTGCTTTCTCATCTCACTCTTCCTCAGCCTGAAAATAAATCCTAAGTTGAGGGTTGGAGGTTCCTAAAGTAGGTTCCATTCAGTATGCTGCTTACGCATTTACTTTATAAGAGGCTTTCACGTCGTTATGTATAATTATATTGTGTGAAGGACCCCAAGAGGCAGTTGGGCTTGTTTGTCACTAAAACTATGATGACACAGTGGGAGAGGAACTACAGTGATTTTCACGGACTGAGTGTTGATTAGGAATTGCATTCATACTGAACCGCTCATATGCCCGTTGCTAACTGACAGCTATCCCGGGAGGCGGCTGAGGGTACTCTCCTCATTGATTAGCTTAGCTAATACCCAGTACCCGAAGAGACCTTTGACCTTGGATTTAGAAAGGTTAAATATTGTAAGCAATCTACTAGTACGGCTGTTGCTGACATTAACTCCGAGGGGGATTCTCAGAGTTGCCAGGGGACTAATAAACCTGTCATCTTTGGGACACTCTTGCCCTTTAATGGTGCAAATCATGTTCCACTTTTAGATAATGAAACAAGCATGAAATTCAAATGAACTCCCCTGATTTGGCCAGGGGAGTCTCATCCCAATCACCTGAAGAGGCAGCCGGACCCAGCCAGGGTTGTCACTGTTTCTTACAATGGTAACTCAGCACTTTATGAGCAACAGTGACATGCAGAATGTTCAGCTTACGCCCATCTATCTTCATTGGCTTAACACCTGCTGGCTATTGCCCAAATGATTGTGTATGGAGGCTGATCACCCACGGGTGTGTTTGCCGGGAGGGAAAGGTGGTCAGCAGATCTGGGCTTTGCCTCCACCTTGTGGCCATATTACACCCGTCCTCTGTGACCTGGCTTCTTATGTTACGCGCGTCCCCAAAGGGCCTCTAGTCATGGGAGAGCATCAGCGTTCTAGTGTTGGAATTCCTGTGGAACGTCGCCGCTCCCGCGCCCTCAGTTTCCTGGATAAAAACAGGACTGCGACGACGTCAAACAGAACCATCCCCCAAACCTTCCTCTGAGGAATCCATCTGGACCGGCGTCTCCTTGGAGATGTCCAGGTGAACCAGCACTGTTTGGGAACCGAGGACCCACATACGCTGCCTCAGCTGCCAGCGTTCTCGGGTTCGGGGGGAGTTTTCTGGTCATACCCGTCAGGGCGCAGGCGTTTGTGTGTTAGGTATGTATCTGCTACGGTATCCGGTCCACCCCAAGATCGCGTGGTTGACTTGCTCATACTTGCTTGGGGCACAATGATACCAGAACTCTTCCGATTTGACCATACCGCAGTTGGTGTGTCTGTAGGACAACCAAGCCCATACATTTCTTGGAGGCAAAGGAACTGATCTGAGCAGTCAACTGTAATATAAGACTCCATGTTTATGTAATGCGTTGATCCCATTTTCTTCGTCTCTCTTCTTCCCCTGTTGATCCCCTTTTTCTTCCTTTCTTTCTGTCTTCTCTCACTCCAGGAGTTCTCCTTCTCTCAGGTGTGGGTTAGTAACCAGCGCCCCCTGCAGTGTGCCTTTTCATTGGAGCGCTACAGCCCCGCCTCCTCACAGCTGTCCTGTAAGATCAGTGTGCGCCAGGTCAAAGGTCAGGAGCAGATCCTCCAGGTCTACACTTCGGTGGTCAAGGTGAACAGAGGATTTTGTATGGTGGGAAGTGTTTATCCTTGGACCGGGTCTATGTGTACATACGGTGTGTGCTGGACCCCAGAGTGTGTGCTGGACCCCAGAGTGTGTGCTGAACCCGGAGTGTGTGCTGGACCCCAGAGTGTGTGCTGAACCCGGAGTGTGTGCTGAACCCGGAGTGTGTGCTGGACCCGGAGTGTGTGCTGAACCCGGAGTGTGTGCTGAACCCGGAGTGTGTGCTGGACCCAAAGTATATTCTGACAAATAAAATTTTTGGGATTATGTGTAGGGGAATATGCTAGTCATAGATTAGACAGTATTACAGTATTTCTGAAAACAAAAGGGACTATCCTAACCGCTTCAGCACATACCAGAAACTATTGATAAATAAGTAGATGCTGGTTAATATTAATTGGTGTTTTTATAAGGCTAGTGGTCTTGTGCTGCAACAGACGACATTAGCATAACCTCAGACTTCTTTTTCATCAATTGCGGCTGTACACGGCGGACCCAAAGCATAGCTGAGATGCTGGTCTATGGTCTGTTTTCCAATAACATTAACTCTTCGTTAAGGGAAACATGTCTAACACATCATGTTAAATAAAACAAGCAATCTGTTTGTTTCAGACAATATAGAGTTTTGCTCCAGCTACTTTTATCAGTAATATCATTAGCTTCAGGTAGCTTTCTACCAAAGGAGCTATTGATTGCTGATTAAAGTGGCATTCAAAGCTTACTAGCTACAAGAAACGCTTCACAATCAAGTATTTAAATTGTGTAAAAGCTTTTTCACGATAATTTAGATACCTGATCTGGGCATAGCATTGTCTGACCACAGCTTTGCTCTTGAGCTAAGTGGTTGTGCAAGAATTCCCCAAAACAGCTAACGCAAAACAATCTAACTGAAACATGGTGTTATGCAAGTTTACAAGTTATGCATGCATTACTGCAATTAATTTGGGATTAAAAACATCTTCTAAATGTTTTATATAATTATTACAGGATTTTTATTCAACCAAAGAGCCTTGCTTAATGAAACTCGAACAGGCGTGTAGATTCTTTCAATCTTTGAAGCCACATACACCTATGTTGTCTGTACAAATTAATTAGTGTACAACAAGGAAAACACCAATTATTTTTTTTACTGTAATTTGAAAGCTCTGATTCCTGACCTTTCTTCTTTTTTTTTTATCATCCTGCACTGGTTTATTCCTCCAGAGTGAAAAAGAGGTGGTCCCATTTTTCACTCAGTCAGACTGCACCATCACATCTCAGACAGGCTCCAGGGCCTTCAAGATTCCCTTGTCCATCCGCCAGAGGATCTGTGCCACCTTCGACACCGCCAACGCCACGGGCAAGGACTGGCAGTTGCTCGCTCAGAAACTCCACATAGACAGGTGGGACACAAAAGACACGCTTCTCTTTTTGTTTCCTTGTTGGGAGCAGAAAATGTTCCCTATGGCCTAAACCTAACCCCACAAATCCTGACCCGTAACAAATCAGGGGGCTAATGTATTTAGCGTATTTCCTTGGGGACTTTGTGGGGACTTCTTGTCCCAACGTAGATTTTTCAACCTGGATTCCACACAAATCATGCGGTCCTCCACTACTATCTCAATGTATAGTGCTTGTCTAAAGATGTCTTCATCCAGGGAACCCACAGCCCCTTGGATCACTGTATCCTAATTATCCTGCTATGGCAACATGTTTGTGTCTACTACACATTTCCTGAAAACGATATGATTACATTTATCAGTATGATTATGGAGTAACATTACGTTATTTGCCCCACCAGCATTTGACAAATTTGGTTCAAGAATAGGAGAATCAGTTGATGTACAAAGTGACCAGTGCAATTGGCAGTCATTTTATAAATGTAGAGAAGATGCATTATAAGTAGAAAAAAACTCTTTCTTGGGGAAATCCACAAAACTGCCCGTGGACCATGACACACTATCCCAAAACGGATCAGAGAGTGGTTCAAAGTGCCTCTGCACCATGCAGAGTTGGTGGGACGGGTGTTAGACAGGGCTGCCTTGTCCTGCTCTGTCTATGTACAATTTGATTTGAGTAATTCCCTATTTACTTTGGGGTCAATTTGACCCAGAGCATAAGGGAGCGGGTTAAAGATTCGAATACATGTATTGACACAATTGAATACAGAATTGTATTGACACTGCAAGCCGCAGCAATTTATTGATGTCTGTTTTGTTTGCTTTATTGGCTTGGTCTATGCAAATGATTCATTTTAAAATGAGAAAAGTAGAGAAATAATCTACCTTGACTGAATCAACTCAGTTTACCGATTCTCCCGATGGCTGTGCCCATGTCATTTGCATACTGGTTTGCTTTTTAATCTGTGCCTTTGCCACTGTGCCAGTACTAATCTGCTTTCCCCAAAAAGCCCTACTGGTGACCAGGCCACAGACACACGCTGATCATGATGATGACTTATTATGGATCACACGCACACACTCATATTTTGCGGTTCCATAACTTTGTTAAAAGGTGGGCAACCCTCACTTTGTCCCTTTCATTCAATTTCTATCTCTCCTTCCTCAGCCCTTCCAGCTCTCCTCCCTCAGCCCTTCCAGCTCTCCTTCCTCAGCCCCTCCAGCTCTCCTTCCTCAGCCCCTCTATCTCTCCTTCCTCAGCCCCTCTATCTCTCCTTCCTCAGCCCCTCTATCTCTCCTTCCTCAGCCCCTCTATCTCTCCTTCCTCAGCCCCTCTATCTCTCCTTCCTCAGCCCGTGCCAGGAAAAACACATTTTTGGAATCGGAGAGTGGGTTTGTGAGCGTTTTTCTAACCAGCGAAAGCCTCTAGCAGCATGTAATGAGAATGTCTCTACCTTGTTAAGTGGATTTTTGCAATTATTTCTCTGGGTGTGTGGGAGCATCATCACCACGCCTGATGGGAGAAGGGTTGGAGAGGGAGAAAGAGAAAGATAGATGACTGAACTGTGGTAAAACAGTGCCCTCTGGTGAATGTAAGTTGTAACAACAGCTGATCTGGGTGCGCTGGCGTTGATAGAATAGGAAGTTGCAATCTGAATTTTATATTGGCCACATGGACTGTCATATTCAGTATCTTAGAGATGTACAATAAACACCTTCTGTTCATCTCTTTTGCGCAGAACATCACAATCCTTTTCCTTACTGAACCCGGCCAGTTTATCATCCTACATTTACCCATACAAACACACGTGAATCATCTGGTCGCCTACTCCTCAAGCCTTTGCATCATATACAAACCGTGTCTATCTCCTTTTCTCTACCCCTGCTTCTAGGAATCTGTGTTATTTTGCCCGTCAGGATAGCCCGTCCGCAGTGATCCTCAGCCTGTGGGAGGCGCAGCACCAGGACAGTGGGGACTTGGACTCCCTGGCCAGTGCGCTGGAGGAGATTGGCCAGGTCCACTCCACCACATCCAGCAGGACCACTGGGTTGACCACCGCTCGCACCAGCCTCGCTCTGGTCCGCAGCACCGAAGAGCTGGACACTGAGTTCACCTAAAACGAAAACAGCGGTACTGAGATACTGGAGCCCCAGTGGGTTGTCACCAGGCAAGGAGGAAGAGCTCATCTAAATAGGGGAGGAATGGATGGACCCTTACAGGGAAGGAGGTCAGAATGCACGATACTAAACCAGACACGGTTGGATTGAACGGACAGCAGAGTGGACTGAGGACTTCAGGGGGTTAACTACTGTAACAGGGGGTTAACTAATGTAACAGGGGGTTAACTAATGTAACACGGGACGACCCGGGGAACAAGGGGTGCTGGAGGAGAACCCTGCAAGGGAGGGAAAAGAGAACCTGGAACAGGGTTGGTGAAGGTCAGAGCCGAGGGGTCAAGTAGAGGAGAGGGATAAGGGAGAGGACCAAGGGATCATGGTGAGGGGAGAAAGGTCGCAGGTAAGAGTGTGATAAGGGATAAGTGGTATCCTAGAAAGAGCGGTTCAAGGGGAGGCTGGAGGTGGGGTCACAAGAGGGCTACTTTTGTTGACGGGGGAACTAAGAACCTGACTAAGCTAGGGACTAAGCCACAAGGGTCAAAAATGTCGCCTCCTAGTTAACCGCAAACCAACAAGAAACGTTCCCTGTAACCTGGACAATGAGGCCCCGCCCACTCTAGCCATTCCCCTGGACAGACAAAATGCTTTTTGTGATGTGAAACAATATTTCATTTTATATTAATTCAATCTCTTCTTGCTTTTCCTGTGGTTTTCCTTGCACAGTGACGGTGTGTTTAGTGCATATGCCTACTGTGAATCCAGAGAGAGAGAAACCGTGTCTTGGTATTTGTATTCAGCTGTTAGGACAAATGATGTGACGGTAACTTATGACATCTATCATCTGGTCCGTGCCACTAGATTCACAGACGTCGGGGTTGCCTCAGTCTCAGATCCATATCGCACACAAGCATACTGCTTTGAATGAAGCAAGGTTGGAACATGCTTTTTGGTGGCTTTGCTGGTGTAGATATGGGAAATTAGCCAGTATGTAATTTTACTTTAAGGCACTGTGAAGGTTATGGTGAATCCCTAGTGATGTTAACTAAGAAATGCCTGTCTGAAAAATATTATGGTTACGGTTAGGTTGAATGAGTGAATGTCAAAACGGATCCCTTCCTATCACAGCGGTAACATCAACTGATACAAGCAAAATGGCACTTTTCTATCAGGCGGATGTTTTTTTTTTTTTATCTTAATGTATTTATCCGTGAATTTATTGAAGTTATTACATGTGTTGTTAACCCATAAACTCCCATCCCATTGTTGACGAAGGCCAAGTCAGACCTATTTACTAACAACTAAATAATTAACTAAAACGTATTAATAGGAAATGCAAACCAACCTTAAAAAGTCCCCATGCAAACACACCATATAGACACAATAATAATAACTGTTTGGACCACTAATCAGTACTGTCATAGTGTTGTCATGGATTTGGTGGAGATGTCCATACCGTTACCCAAGTAACGTTTACTTTTTGGTAGCAAAAGTGAGGGTCCCTCTAGGTACAAGGCAGAGGTGCTCTTAGAGGAACGTTTAAACCCAGGAGCTGCAAGGAGATGACAAACTGACACATACTAATCCAAAATGCAAACAGTATAAACCCACACACACACACACACACTGTTGGTATGCACAGACAGACGTATAGACACATTCAGTTCCCCAGTGTGGTGAAGTGTATTTCATATCTGGATGGAAAAACAAATGCTGACCGCTATCAGTACAGGGCTTGTCTTAAAGAGCTATTGACACACATGAAGAGCTTGTAGGTGCATGTGTGTGTGTGTGTGTGTGTAACATGATTGGAAAGTCTGTCTACCCTTAGGAAAATTCAGCCGAGTGCTCGTGTTGGAGGTTTTTTTCTGTTGTATCATGTATAACTCTCACAAGCTATTGTCTTTAGATTCATTTGGGGGAAACAATAATCAGTGCAGTTTTTAGTATAACTATATCAGTTTTTCATTCCTAGAACAATCACTTTTATTTTGAGGTAATGTTTTTGCATAATCTACCTTTCTTTACTATGAAGAACAATACCTTTGAAATCAAAGAGAACCTTCATAGTTTTCTTACAGCAATTCTTATATTTTTGGTTATAGTAAAATTTAACTATTAAAGTAGTTGAATGATGATTTCATCCTGAAAGTATAATGTATACAATGATAGGGATTTATCTTGAATTAAATCCAAGAATGTGTGTACATCTATATCATTATTATCTATAATAACATTTGATTTACTTTGTTTTTCAATGCTATACATTTTGCTTTAACAATGCTATACATGTTTCTGTTAAGCAGGTAAATAGTAGGTTATGGTTATTATGATATACCGCTATATCACAATGTGATGTATATTTTACATCCTGGTTCTATTTTTTTCCTCAACATGATTTGCCAATGTAATGTATATACTCAATCATGTTTTGAATTAAATATGCAGTGAAAATCACTAGTTTTTCTTGCTTCTAGTGGTCTGAATTCTGTTGTACTAAATTTGTTAATGACCCATGATTCAGTACTATGCGCCTTTTTCGATTAGGCTCTACAAGTAGTTTGGGATCATATAAAGCATTTTCTATAAAACTGTGACATGATCTACACCAGGGGTCTTCAACTCTGGACCTCAAAGCCAGTTCCACTCCATTTTGTCATTGCAACCCCCTAGTTAGAGTAAAGATTCTTTGCTTTTATGTTGCAAAATGATGCGCATATTTTATCATTAAAAAAATGGATGAATTAGGTATTTCTGTCAAAATGTTATGGAAGGCAATGTCTAACTTAAATTCTAATCTCAATTTGTGAAACAGGTAATTTTGCAAAAAAATCTAAACCTGGACATCATTGATAAAGCAAATTCTATGCAATGTTTTTATCTACACTATTTGTCCTCTGCCCACAAACGTTAAGATAATGTATGAATAAAATTAGGGTCACTTGATTGTAGTTTAATGTTTGTGTTCATACAGGACCAGACACCAGTCTGTGAGTAAATACCACAGTACAGGTTTGATTAAACTGTACCTCGGGGCTTTACTTCCATTTTATATGCTTGTGTAAAGGCAGCCTTTTGAATTCTTTAGGTGCCATAAAGTGCAGCAAGTACAGTACATAACCACTAGATGGCGATATATGCTCTACATATGGTTTTCCTTTGTAAAGCAACACCGAGTTGACACGGTGTGGTTAAACTGGGTGAAACTATATGTATGCTGAGAGTCTTTTTCACCACATATCCGCCTCCCTTTTGTTGGCGTGTGTGGCATGTTTATATGTGTGTGTGAACTATACCTCTGTGCAGTCTGCTTTCTGAACCCTGTCTGATAAAAAAGCCAACCAACTTGGACAGATGTCTATTTTCATCTACAAGCTTCTTAGGTTGTTGACTAATTTGGTTTTATATCACATATTTATGATACAAAACCTTGTATCCTTATCCTGTTGCCTGGCCAGTGTTTCAGTACAAAGCCATACCACTACCGTTTAAGGGTTTTGTTTTATTACTGTCAAGTTATGTTGGGAAAGAACCGAGCAGAACAGAAACATCAAAATTGGATGATTATGTCAAAATCAGCTCAGGTGTAGCTAATCACCTTCCACATAAACCATCAAGTTCATTTGCCTCCAACCAACAAAGCAGTCAAGTAAGAGTACCAAGATGCTTTTACAAGAAATGTTATTCCACATGTGTAACTGCTGATGTGATTACACGTTATCTCCTGAAACGATCACGTATGTACATACATGACATCTCTAATACTTAATAACTAGCAATTTGAAAGTCACCAGTTAAATAGCATGTTAATCACTACTGGCAAACTTTAAGCTGCAGTGGTTCCATGTAACTGCTTTTCATCTCATGATAAAATAGGCTAGACGTATGACTGTATTGTTAAAAGAAAATCACAACCACTGGTATTTTCATTTAGTTTACCATTTCATCTTTGCCCTGATAATCCACCCAAGAAAATGCCTGGAAATAGCATGGTCATTACCCTGGTGCACCCTGTGCTGTGGGCTTTACAATAACGAATGAAAGGCCTCTTCAAAGTTAAGAATGATGTTGTCACACAACACACAACAAGGTTACTTGTCCATGTATTTTTTTCTTATATACTGTATTTAATAAAAAGCATTGAAAATGAGAACAATGGGAACTTGAAGACTATAAGACTATGGTCCAGCTACTGTAGCATTACCTCAGTGCATTAGCTATGCCATGCAAAGTGTATTTCCCCCCACAGCCATTCAAAATGTCTTTCCCCCACTGGCTAAACCCAGGCCTCTTCCCCCTCTAGACTCTACACATCCCTGGCTAAACCCAGAAGAGCCTCCCACTCCAGACTCTACACATCCCTGGCTAAACCCAGGCCTCCTCCCCCTCCAGACTCTACACATCCCTGGCTAAACTCAGAGGAACCTCCCCCTCCAGACTCTACACATCCCTGGTTAAACCCAGAAGAGCCTCTCCCTCCAGACCCTACACATCCCTGGCTAAACCCAGAAGAGCCTCCCCCTCCAGACTCTACACATCCCTGGCTAAACCCAGATGAACCTCCCCCTCCAGACTCTACATATTGCTGGCTAAACCCAGAGGAACCTCCCCCTCCAGACTCTACATATCCCTGGCTAAACCCAGGCCTCCTCCCACTCCAGACGCTACACATCCCTGGCTAAACCCAGGCCTCTTCCCACTCCAGACTCTGCACATCCCTGGTTAAACCCAGAAGAGCCTCTCCCTCCAGACTCTACACATCCCTGGCTAAACCCAGAAGAGCCTCCCCCTCCAGACTCTACACATCATTGGCTAAACCCAGAAGAGCCTCCCCCTCCAGACTCTACACATCCCTGGCTTCCCCACACACTTGCCCTGCCGGCCTCGCCTGCCCATGGACAACTGCACTGACTCTCTCTCTTCTTGTTTGTTCCCACTCTTGACTTGTCTTTTCTTTCCATCCTGGATGAAAGGCCTCCCAGACACCCACTCCATATGCATACCATTCAGGCCGGGACACACAGGAAGTCTGTGTGCTTGTTGCCGCTCAGAATGAGGGGGGGGTGGGACAAAGTACAGAGGGATAAAGGGGGAGAGCAGAGAGAAAGAGAGCGACTAGAGAGGGGAAAATGTAAGTCATGTGAAGCTCATGAGAGAGAAGTAGGAATCTTGTTTTTGTGCTCACAAACTGGCCTTGTTTTGGAGTGCAATCTTTTATCTATTACCCATCTTAGTCTTTTTCTCTCTTCTACTCGTGTTTGTTGGAACCACACTTTGTGTGGTGTTGTCAAATTGACCTATATGTTTTAGAATCAGATGTGCTTTGCTCACCTTCCTGGATGCATGCAAATCTCAATGCTGTTGTATTCCTCTTGAAACACTGAAACTTTGCATCTGATTTGCCATCTACTGTAGTCTGGTGGTTTCATGATACATTCATGAAATCACTTTGTTTAGATACCTTTCGGTTTTGTGGTGAGAATTTGGGTGCAGTACGTAGTATCGATTTTGAACCAATATATTGCTTTTTAAAAAGGTAGTGAAGTAATTTGGGAAAGCTTTTTAATGTGATTAACTTTACCGGGGTTTTCCTATAAAAGTGAGGCTAGGTTTGAGTTTTACACTTAATGAGGACCTTTTAGCCTTTCCTCACGTATAAAACCAAACCTTTTAGGCTAGCGCTTAAGGGGCATTAGGGGTGGGCGTTAGTAGTATGGATTAGATTTACATAAGGGTAAAAGTGTGATTCTTAGGGGTCAGGTTAAGGGTAGAGTTAAGGTTAGGATTAGGGTTTGTTTTAGAGTTGTAAATTCTAAAACTTGTATGTGCCTGTAGCATCTGTGTAACCACACATCTCACACTCCCGGACCGGCGTCATGTCGCATGCTTCAGATTACTGTACATTTTTGCTTGGTTGGGAGCCAGCTGCCAGCTGTCTCCCTGAAGCAGACCACGTCTGAGGCAGGATTCTCTTTTCCATTTTCTTTGCATTATTTACTCATTTCTCTTGTTCTCTTTGCACATTCTTTCTCGCTTAAAGAAAATGGTTTTACTTATTTCCCTTCTCGTTTTTTCCCTGGTGTCTATGCTATGAACACACCCATACATCTAAAACACATGCTATGCAGACAAACATTTACTCACTTTTGTTTTACCAAAGTGAGGACATCCGATTTTCTACCTTTAGAAATAAGTATTTTACCTAACCCCTAACACCTAACACTAAATCAATCAATCAATCAAAGAGTAAAAGAGGACTAGCTAAAACCCCTTCGATTGACACTCTGAGAGTAAAAGAGGACCGGCCAAAACCCTTTCGATCCACACTCTGAGAGTGAAAGAAAACTGGCTAAAACCCCTTCGAACCACACTCTGAGAGTAAAAGAGGACCGGACAAAACCCCTTCGATCCACACTCTGAGAGTAAAAGAGGAACAAGCACGCACCCACCAACACACATTCTTCCACCCTATTTACGTTGGTAATCTTGGGATTCCTCTCTCCTTTGCTAGGGTTGGTAAGGGAAAAAGTGTCTGGTGACTAATCAGGCCAGAATGCTACTTGATCATGCTGTGTGTGTGTGTGTGTGTGTGTGTGAGTGTGTGTAGGTGTGTGGGTGTGCGCTTGTTTCTATGGCTGGCAGGGTGTCTCATCTTGTGACTTCTGACGAGGTGCAATGGAAATATCCTATATTATTACGTTACCACCAGGAACAAAGGCAGATGCTGGACCTCCAGCGTGTTAATACTGTCTATAAGGTGTCAATCACTAGGCAGACTGAACCAATCCCAAGCCTCCTTTCCCATTCTTTCCAGCAAGATTTGCATCCTCTCTCTCCCCTCTTACCAGGCCTTAAACCAACACATACAACCCACTCCCTCTGCAGCCTTTGAGTTTTTGGTGTACATGCATGGGATTGTGCGTGCTTGAATGTGATCACATGCATGTATGTTTGTGTGTGACTCATGTTCCGTTCCCCTAGCCGGAGCGCAAGAAACATAAGCAGTTCTAATCCCCTGCCTGTTCGGCCTCGACCTCCACCTCAACAGAACACTCACCCCCACAACCCCTAACCTTTGACTGTAAACAGTCAGCGCAGCTCATCCGTTTGTTGCTTGCCCTCGCTGCTGCTCCTTGAGCAACGCGGTACTTAAAGAATAACCTTCCTGAATTCCCAATGTTTCATTGAGTTCTTAAAACTCTCTGACATTGAAGTGTAAGGCTCCTTTAAACATTATTTTATATAAAAATTCTACGTGCATGTTGTGATATTGTTAATAATTGTTATCTAGCAACACAATCAGATCTTCAGGGATACGTTGAGTGGATGTTGGCTTCACAAGGGGCTCTAGATTCACTCAGTAATATGGAAGGTAACTGTGTGATCGATACTAATGTGATGAAAAGTCACGTTGTTTGGGGATCTTGTAGCGGTTATGTGTATTGCCAAACATCAATTCCTGGTTACAAACTTAAGAAACTTGGTCCCCGCATTCAAATTATGCTGTCTGGAAGAGCTAGGAGGAAGTGTGTGAAATCTGATATGCTATTTCTGTATGGGGTGATTAAGCAGAAGGCTGGGTAAATCTGATAGAAATTGCCTTGTGTTGTCTCGCTCTAGGGAGTCTTTTGGTAGGTGGGCCATCTGTGAGACCAATCTTGTTTGTTGGAAAGGAAATGTGTTCATCTCTAATGCTAGTGTTTGAGAGGGCAGTGTGAGAAGAACTTAGAACTTTTTGTCAAGTTGTGCTTTCCAGGAAACATTACACGTTGATACATTAGTCCTTTAGCTCTTTCTTCCAGAGTAACACACTGGAGCAATTAGGGTTCATTACCTTGCTCAAGGGCACAACAGCAATTCTGTTTCACCCTATTGACTTGGGAATTAAAACCAGTAACCTTTTGTTTACTTGCCCAATGCTCTTGACCAATGCTAGAGATCTTTATAGAGTCTTTATTTCTGTTAATGCAAAACATTACATACACTTTTCCATATTTGCTGTACAACAGTTATGTTTGTTCATTGTGCACTAGTGACAAGTTTGCATCATCAAGCTTTCTGTCATAGCAGACATAGCAGTGCTATTTTCTTGCTGGTAATGTGGTGCTCTTCCTCAAGCAAGTGCTGTTGCCAGTGATAGCATAGGTTTTGAGGTGCCAGCGTGAGATGTTTTTAGTTTCTTCCTAACAAAATGGCAGATTGGGTCTAAAAATAGACTTTTGAACTAGACACCAATGCACAATGAGCTAAACATGGTCTTAAGACCTCAGCAACCGCACAGAGTATCGTTCGGGAAACTATACCACGATACATCTGAGGGTGACAAGCTACGGTTGATATTTTCACCTGCTTACACAATAAATAATGTATCCCTCACATCTGGAAATGTATCTCTGACACAAACCTGAACATTTTGTTCAAAATGTGTCTTCCAACCAGGTGCATGCACAAACCTTATTCTCTACAGGCCAACCAGACTAAACCACTCCTGTCCGAGCACAGTTTCTTTTTCTTTTTTTCAGCCTTCCTCAACAGTCCTGAGAAACAATACCCAGCAGGCATCACAAGATAAGTCCATGACGCTCAGGAAGGTTTTCCTTTTCCCTCCGCAGGTCATGCCGGTGCAACAGACAACCCTCAAGTGGAGTCCTCCTTTATCTAGCTTCCCATCTGTCGACACAGGAAGAGCAAGGTTATTGCCAGGTTACATGCCAACTAAGAAATATAATGCTATTACTTCAAGACCAAGAGGTGGATAGATAGTTGCTCTGTTAATGAAAAAACACCATAAGAGCAGAAGAACAATGCAACATTTTTTCAGATGAAATGGGAACGGGAGAGGAAAATGAGAGACTAGAGAGATTTGTTAGAAGAGGCCAGAGAGGCTTGTAAACAACACTTCCTGTTGTTGATAATGTTATCTAAGGACCTCAAGAAGCACAGGAAATGATTTGAGCAAAATAAATGGATGCTGATTTCCTAGATAGCAGTAAATCTATAATCAAGTTTATTTCATCAAACTATGGACATGATGGATTTGTTGGCGATCATATGGATTTTGAGTTTTCAGATTGAATGGAAAACATATCGCTTTTTAGGTTGAATTGAAAATGTTAATATTTGCTTTGGAAATTATGCTATCAATTAGCAAAGAAAAAAGACAGACTTTTCCTTTTTTCTTTTCTTTCACGGTTCAGAGGATTTCATTACTAAAGTTAAACATAGTGGCAGAGTGTGAGTAAACAGCATACTGATGTGAAGACTGAGGTCACTCAGCCTGCTAGGATTAGGGTTTCCAATGACAAGCCACAAGTAGGAGTCAGACCATCTGCAATTTGATGGTTACCCACAAGGCTTCCTACAGTGGCCCTTAAATGTTTTGCTTTTGTGTTCCTTTTCACAACAGAGGTCATTGGTGGCTACCTACGACCAAAGATCCTTCTTTTTTTTTTTTGCAGAGGCAGAGGATTTCTTGCTTTGCGCAGTAGATGTAGGGGGTATCTCTGCGCTCTCCAGCACATCTTCTGTCAGCTGAACAGTTGCCCATAGCACAGCCAGCTTCAAAATGTTTCCTAATGTGTACACAGACACTCTTCTACAACAGCTGCCCAGCTCTGCTGTAAACTGTATATATCAATATACATGTTCAATCTGCATAATATTCAACACCTAAAGAGCCTCGCTGTTCTAATACTAATCCACCGTCATCCACATTAGAAGTGACGTTCAGAATCATAGGGGGAACCGGGGTTCTAAGTGACATAGTAAAAAAAGACACCCAACCAACATTGCTACAGTTGTTATGAATGCCATTGCTGGGATCCATTCAATAGCTAAGATTCGTTTAAACTAACCATGACAATAACCCAGCGTATTTATAATATTAATCTTGTGCCTGCATAGTAGGTCTGAAAGTTAATGTATACTTGTAAGAGCTGACACTCTGCCAATTAGTTGTAGGTTATAGCACAGTGCATAACCAGTCTGTTAGTTTTACCATTGAAAAAATAGCTGCAGCGTGAATATTGATATCCAGGATGATTTAGCCTAACCACAAGCCTTTATTTAATTGTCTTAGCATTTATCTCTAGGACACACATTCTCCAGGGGTATTAAATTACACCATTCATCTGTAAATGAGCTGAAGAGGTTTAATAACTCTACGTTTAGTTTCACTTCTTTCATTTCATGTTCGAAAAAATAAATAAAAAGGGAAGTAGGTTCAGGCCATCTCTTGAGCTGACCTTGTCATTTTCTTCACTATCTACTGTACTTTACCTTACTACTTAGTCACAGGTTTGCTGATTTCACAATGTTAGCATTGCATCATTGTCTGGCACAGGCAGAATATGTCATGTGATTTCAATTATCTATTCAAGTGTTGGAATTCCCCATGGGTGCTGTTGTTTACTTCTAATGCATTAATTTAAGGATAATATAGCTTATGAGGGTAGAATATATTACAGAGGGTTTTGACATAAATACGATAAGGCAACAGCTCTGGAGTTGGAATGAGAAAGGAATAAATAACATTTGTAAGTCTTTAATAAATTATTCCATAGCAGAGAATTTAAAAGAAGGAAGGCCAAAAGAAGGGTTCATGCCAGATCCTGGCTAGGGGGGGCTCTGGGCATCTTTATGCACCAGGGGGGCAGAGTGAGGGCCACTCTACAGAGGTGCCTCTAGAGGCAGCTACACTATGTCCCTCTAATTGGGGACCCAATTTAGGTTGTTAGTCATTTGTGTTTTGGATCATTGTTTGTGATAAGTTGTGGTTTGCCTCAGTTTGCGGTTCATTGTCGGAGTGACCAGAAAACAAGGAATACCAAAGCACATTTATGATTTATAATGGGTAGGCAGATATTGAGGAGCAAACAGAGGTATAAGAGGGACTTACAAATCATTTGGTGCCAGGGAGTCTGGTAAGTCTGAGAATGCCGCGAGGGCCAGAGCCTAAAGAGCCTAAAGATCACAATGATCATGATTGTAGGCTCTGGTGACAATGCTCATGGTGCTGTGACAAACTAAATCGAATTTATTAAGTTGAGTGGTTCAACTTAATAAATTAACCAGATAACGAGATACTTGTATGTATTGACATACTCCAACTCAGATCTTTCTAAGAAGAGGACACACAGGGACACGGCCGTTTCCGACTGATCAAGCATTTTGTTTTGCTAGAATGGATGAGTAGTTGGAGGTCAAGGAAACTGTTTGGTGTGTTATTGAAGCTTTGTTGAAGGGTAGTAATGCCTGCTGTGTATGTTAGTTATGATGTTGTTTAAGACTTTCCTTGTTGCTGTACACCCACAGCCTTCTCTGAGGCCTGACAGTATAGAAGAGAGACAACCGGGGGACTAAGAGTGGTGGGTTATCTAGATGTTTATCAGACTTTGAAAAAAGAGTTGTTAAGCAAGGTATGAAAGAGGTTGTCCTGTAACCGTTCAGGTTTAGCCCAAAAAGAGGAAGGCCTTCCTTGGCTTTTCAATGCATGAACATTTCAGAATTTAGTAATGACACCTCCAACAGGCAATGGTGGGTAAAATAATAGGTGTGGAAGGCTTCAGAAATGTTTTTATCAAACCACCAAGCCCAGCTGATTTGTATTGGAACACATTTCGGAGCTCCTTTCAAACCTGAACTTGATGAAATGTGAAATGAGGGGCGTTCTGGAGGAAAAGGAGCAGGTGTGCCTGAATGTGTTGCCGGACAGATTTTTTTTTAATTAAATATATATGTAAGTGTTTGCATTTGTTTTGTGCTGTGGACAGATGAGAGGAGGCATTTATTTTGTATATTTTGTGTATTGTTTTAGGTTTGGACAGTAAGGACAGTAAGAATAGAGTTTGTTTTTCATTAGGAACATGTGTCCTCAGGGGGGTTAAAGCCGATACTATGCCATTATTCAGGGGCTATTTTGGAAGACCTGCTCCTTAAAATGTTTAAGCAAATTTTTGACCATAATGAGAGGAGGACGTGCTGGTTCCCACACCGGCAAGGGCTCCTAGACACTGCTGTTAATCACAATACATCTGTTTTCCAAAATGTATTTCGTTTTTGACACTGTTGTTTTTTACTGACAGTGTGGTCGGACTACATCTAAGTAGTCTTTGGAGTGACGTCCTTGGTTGTTATTTTTTTGCTGAAGCTGAAGTTATATGATTGGTTCATGGGCGTGACGTCATTGACTTTAGAGAACTTTCTTTGAAAGTACTATACCATTGGTGGGATTTTCTCTGAAGTGTGAGTCCTGATGTCACCCACCGCTTCAGAAATAATAGCTTTTACAACGAATGGCGTGGAAATAACTAGATGATTTTTTTTTTAATCAGCCTTCTTAATGACCAACGTTTGATTTTTCAGTCTTGTGTTATTTGGGGGACGTTTTATATTTTAGAAAGGAAATTGTTTGGATGTTACCAGTTGGAGTTCGAAGTCCCAAGATGAACTTCAGTCAGACGTTCATTAAATGTTCGGTAAGAAAACTATATATAAAATATTTTTACCGTATTTATGTTCTCCAAAAAAAGATTGACATAAAACATTGTTAGTTACGTATCACAATTAGGCAAGTGCAGCGGAGAAGTGCATACTTTTAACACCACTTGCTTGAAGTGATTTGTTAAAATATGAATAATCCAAAGTAGCCAAACTTACTCCTGTTGAAAAGCAAATGTAATATAACTCTTTACAAAATAAGATTGAAGTTTGTTTTCCTAATTTCTGGTATATGTTATTGGGACGGGAGCGTGGTCTGACGGCCGGTGCGGCCAGACCGGAGATACTGCAATCTCAACGTTCCATTCGAAGGCATTTCTCTCGTATAGACAGACGTATTGATTCAACTTGAAGCTTTGGTCGTGTCTCAAGTTGTGCTGTAGCTCTCAAAACATCATAGAATTGTTACTGCTGCGAATGTAAAGTGCTGCTTGTTTGTTTTAGCCCGTAGACCTAGTGGAAAACAACTATTGTAAGTTTACTGTAGCATACATGCGTTGTATAATTTCGACCCCTTCCCCCATGACAACAGTTACCATCTGGTGCAGGACATGATCCCGGTCCCACCCTATTAATGTAGCCCCCAGGCATAAGTACTGACAGTCTGGGACATTAGATGAAATCATGGTCTGCTTGGTTGTTGTACTAGTCTACTAATTTAAATAATTGGCTACATTATTATCATAGTATAATGTTTATGAGATGTACAGACTAGTTATGATACCTTGATTCCAGTTAAGGAAAGTCTTCATACAAGTTGTGCATTGTAATTTCCAGTGATTACTTACTGTATAGCCTACTGGCAAGGCAAGCCGTCAGGTCAATCAATTAATAGGTTAGATTCTCTTTACTAAGTGTTAGATTCACTTTACTAAATGGATAGGTCAAACTCCTGATATGAAGCGAAATGTGGTCCGTAGAAAAGCCCAGCTTCAGTGTTTAGGGATTTATTGTTAAAAAAAAATTTATCCGTCCTAGATTGTTAGTTGACAGTTAGCCATATGTCGCACACACACAGACACACACACACCTTTATATTTAAGGTCAAAGCAAGTCCTGCCAATGCAAAGTTGATTCTACACAGAAAGGGCCTTTCAGTGCTCCTGGATCCTGTGCTGTTATTTTTTCCAGCGATGCAGCGCCAAAGCCCTATGCTATAAATATGGAAAGTAAAACCTGAATCACCTCAGATTAAAGACCCTTTGGGTTTGCCAAAAAATGTAATGTATGAGAAGTTCATAGATGTGAATGAGTTAGGAGTGTTCTATTGATCCTTGTAAGGTATCCATGCAATTCTATCAGATTCATGTACTGCCTGTCTCACCATAGGTTGGGTATTTGAATAGATATAGATTTTTCTAGATTTTTGAAAAATATATACAGTGCCTTGTAGTGAGACCCAGTTGTCTCATTACTGAATTATAAATGGTATGTTACATGTTGGTAGTGTTTGGTATATTATTTTAAAGCACCAAAGGCCAAAATAAATATTTGTAAGAAAAATAAAAACAAAATACATTTTCTAACTTGGCACAATATAGGTTTGCTATATTAGCTTCAAGGATTTCAGTGTAAGTCTGTATCAGCTTTGCACAATGTCAGGGTGATTTTAGCCAGTTCTTCTTGGCTGATTTCCTTCAAGTTGTTCAGGTTGGTTGGTGTCAGTTATTAAACAAATCAAGCAGGTTATTTTGCAGTATTCCTCTGCGTTTTGCTCCATCCATACTTCCTTCAGTTTAAACGTGATGCTCAGTCTGTGCTGTTTAGAAGCATCCCCTCTTCCTTCAGTTTAAACGTGATGCTCAGTCTGTGCTGTTTAGAAGCATCCCCTATTCCTTCAGTTTAAACATGATGTTCAGTCTGTGCTGTTTAGAAGCATCCCCTCTTCCTTCAGTTTAAACATGATGTTCAGTCTGTGCTGTTTAGAAGCATCCCCTATTCCTTCAGTTTAAACATGATGTTCAGTCTGTGCTGTTTAGAAGCATCCCCTCTTCCTTCAGTTTAAACATGATGTTCAGTCTGTGCTGTTTAGAAGCATCCCCTCTTCCTTCAGTTTAAACATGATGTTCAGTCTGTGCTGTTTAGAAGCATCCCCTCTTCCTTCAGTTTAAACATGATGTTCAGTCTGTGCTGTTTA
>JACXGK010009589.1:0-19686 GCA_016801125.1 Novumbra hubbsi
CAAACAGGGGAAGAGGGAGGAAAGACAACTGGAGTCAAACAGGGGAAGAGGGAGGAAAGACAACTGGAGACAAACAGGGGAGATTAAGGGGACAGTAAGTGTGGAAAACAAAGGAAAGACAAACAAGAATGTTACCGGCTGATAGAAACATGAACTTATTATTTGATATTAATAACCAACAATGTTTTCACTTTACTAAACAAATTCTTTACTTCCTGCAGAGTTTGTCCGAATGATGTCTCGTTGATTCTCCTACCGAGGAGACCATGATGACGTAATCTGGACAAACAAACACAACCAGACCTCCAATACGATGTTATGAATCAGTCCTCAACACAATGAATTACTGAACTGTTGATGTACACGTAGTTCATGTCATTCTATGGGTATTTGTTTGTATTTCTGTAGCAACAATCCGTTATAATGGATATGTATGCTTTCTGTTCTTTGAATTTAAAAATAAAAATATTTTCATGTATGGTTTTCAAAGTTTTATACAACTCTATGTTGTTAATGGCATGTATATTAAATCATTCTGAAGTTTTTATTTTTAAATATTTCTGCAATTATTGATCCTAGACTTACAGAAGTAAAGTTCTAAATATACAATGCTATTCACATTTCAATAGCATGATAATAAATGTTAATTCCCATAGTTTCATCTATTATTTATGAAGCTACAAGTTGAAGATTGAGTTGAATTAAATATTTGTCAATATACATACACAATATATAATACACAACATCTCTTTTTTTTTCAATACATTTTTATTTTAACATTTTTGAATTACGATGTTGTGCATCATTGTTCAGTTTAAGTAGTCAATTAAACATATTATACTGTTATATTATACTATAATGTTATGCTAATCTTAACAATAAAAAGCGTGCTAAGATTTTGAAAAAAAAATTGAAGTATGTTCATTCTTTACATTTGACATATCAGAGACGAAAAAACAATCATTCGAAAACAATTATTTGGAAAATAAAAGCAATTAATTTTTTAACAGGCATAAATGAAACAAACATTCCTTAATAAAGTGCAATATAGATATTCTTTTATAACAAGTTGAAAGACTTGTCACTGGATTCCAGTGTCCCAGCTAAAACATTCAAAGAACATTCTCTTATGAGTTTCATTATGTCATGATCTAACATTTTAAATGAATGTACCTGTATCTCTTTTAGAACAATGATCAATCAAGTTCTGGGTAGGTTTTGTTAGAGTTTGGGGTAAAAATACAGGCAAGAATTGCTAAACATATCTGGCTTTCTTATCCTTAAAATAAGCCAAGAGATGCGGCTTGTGGTTTTCCAGGAAACAAAGAGGGTTGTTTTTCGAAAAGAAGCTGTCATATTTTATCTCTTTGGCAAGTCATGGTATTTAGCAGATCTATAGTATACATGTCACCGTCTTGCTGCTAGCTGAGTTGCAACAAGACAAGGGTTTTTTAGAAAAATCTTTTTAACGGTTGTACATATTGAAGTTTTCATTCATATAACAATTGAGGGAGAATGTGAATGTACAAATGTAGTATCTGAGTAATTGATCAGTTTTTTTCATGCCTGTTTTCATAACGACTCTATATGTGGTCAGGGAACTGCTATGCACTAAAAATCTTTTTTTCTTTGCAACTATTTTTTATAAAAACAGAGGCCCTTTAATATTGATGTTGGTTCATTTTATTTTTGGTACATAGAGGTAAATAGAGGACATGGGAGAAGACTCAAGGCAGAAAGCAGCTGAAGTGGCAGCAACAAAGGGGAGAGAGAGGCCGACCCCGGGTCACACTACCCACAATGCCCCATGGCCCCTGTGACTCGGGAGCCTGGGAGAGTAAGACATTATGGAGAACAAGGGCAGAGGAGGACCGCCTGAGAACATTCCTCCCAAACCGACACCGACACCCCACCCCAGAAATGATGCCGGCCCCCTGTCACA
Organism: Novumbra hubbsi; assembly: GCA_016801125.1. Lineage (NCBI taxonomy): Eukaryota > Metazoa > Chordata > Actinopteri > Esociformes > Umbridae > Novumbra > Novumbra hubbsi. The sequence goes on from JACXGK010009589.1 coordinate 1,943, forward strand.
GAGGGTTGTCTGAGTTACCGCCCTTCTTTTTGTGTTTATAAAACCCCTTCTCTGACTGTCCCCACCAAGCACCCATAGAGATGCCTAGATGCCTCCTCTCTGTCAGGCCCTGACTATCCCCAACAGATACCCATAGAGATGTCTAGATGCCTCACCGCTGTCAGGCCCTGACTAGACATCTCCATAGTTGAGACCTGACAGGCTTTATATGTTTTGATCCTGAACTTGCCCTGCAATTTTGATTATCTATGTATAATTAGGAAATGTGGCAATCTGTGTGTTTTTGTTGTGATTGTAAACAACTTCTGTTTGCTGTCATTTCAGCCTGGTCGCTCTTAGACCTGAGGTTCCTCTTTCTCATCTCAATGGAGGTGAGATTAAATGAATGAATATGTTTGAATAAAACATCTGACAGTTTTAATACTCATCATAAAATATTTTTAGTGATTGTATAATATAACTGCAATCTATGTGCCTACTTTCACAACAGAAAATCACATAAAAATATTTTCTTATACAATAAGTAGCCTATATACAATCATGTATACTGATAATTTCATTGATTTGCACAACACACAAATCGTGTCATTCTTTGTGGTGATGTTGTGTCATAAAGCCATTTCTACAGAGCTAAATCCCATCATAATTATCTACAGCAACAAATAAAACAACATTGTGGTACTCATCCCTATTGGGGAAAAAGTATTATCATCAACACATGGAGCTTCCTTCTTTCAATCAAGCAAAAAACAGTGTCTAATATATCAAAAAATGTGTTTCATTTTTAAAACCTTGCAATGTCACATGACCAGTAAGGTTCATTGTAGTCACAACTAGCTTACATCTCTTTTCATTTATGACTTTAATGAAATGTCTGAACAACATTTCTAAACCTTTGTAGGTGAAATTGTTTATGTCATAAAAGTTAAGACACCTTTGAGTAGTCAGTTAATTTTAGGTGAAGAAGCCTAGATTAAACATTCTACATTTGATGAATCAAACATATTGAATGATTCCATAAGGCTTCTTGTTGCGTCTTGTTTTGTTAATTCATTCCAGTCCTTCGGGATATCAGCAGGTTTTTTTTCCAGATTGTCAGCAATTTGTTGATTGAATGAGGCCATCACATATTTCCAGTAGTTTGAAGCCTCATTGCTAGAATCTCCAGCTATGGTCCAGTCAGGGTAGTATTTCTGGTAGTCCTTGTAGAGGTGGTATATGCCCCCTGTTTCAATAGTGGAGAACCACAGGCCACTTATCACAGCAGTAGAACATATGTCAGTTACTAACTTCTTTGAGTCTTTATTAGACATACCACTCACACCTTTTGGACGGTGAATGGAGGTGAAATGTTTGTCATGCTCTTTACCTCCTGCTTCACAGGGTGCTTTACAGAAGGGACATTGTTCCCCACAACCAAACAGACTGGTGAACATCTTGTCCTGAGGCTTGAATGGCAGAGATCTGAGTATCTCCTCAATGTCTCCTCCCCTTTCAGACTCCGTTGCCAGTAATTGTTCCATTTCACCCACAAACTCTGTTAGGTAGTTAGCAAACTGTTCTGTGTTTGCATTGTTCAGAATCATGATGGAATCTAAAGCATCCTTGGGAAAAACAAGCTTCTCTCCAAGGGCACTGCAGATGTTCTGAATGAATGTCTTGATATTATCACCAGTAGTTTTTCTGACATCAGAAATTGCATTAGTTATTGCGCTGACAATCTCTCTTAGATGTTTCTTTTTAATATGTTCTAAACAACTGTCTTTCGACAGTTTATAAACAATGTGTTCAAACAGCCACTCCTTTACAAACTGTTCATAATGGTCTATGTACTTTTTATAGTTTTCATATTTCTCATCTATCAGGAGCTGTCTCAAAATGGAGAACTGGAAAGACGTCCTTGTGCTATAATCTTCTGAACCTTTACCAGTCTTCATTTCATCCACCACATCAGGACCAACCATTTTGGTCACATAGTCCAGTACAGCAGGTTGTAAACACAGATTGGTGAAATCCTGGGCTTTCTTTTGGCATTGGTCTCGCTCATTAAACAAGTCTATGAAATCAGTAAAGTACTTGTCCTTAGACTGCTCCAGACGCTTTTTGGGATCATTTACTGTGATGAAGTGATCATGCATCTTTTGGAACTTATGGGCCGCTTTGCCACAGATGTGTAATTTCAATGAAACTTCATTTTCATCTGTCAATCTAAAATTGCTATGTTGTTGCAAGGTTTCATCAATCATTTCAATCAACTCTTTAATGTAAGTATCATGGTAATCTGTTTTGTCTTTCACCTTCTGTGTTATGAACACTTCACACTGTTTTATGATGTTGTCACACATCTCTTGTTGTTGTTTCCTGTGATGGTATTTCTCCCTGTGGGAAAAAGTACGTCGTGCCGTCTCCTCAAAACCCCCTGATTGAACGACAAAGGGACGTTTACCACAGTCAACCTGGCTGTTTACAACCAACATTTCATTGACACTACCTCCTCGTGTTGATAAATGTTTTCTTAAAACAGGGAATGCATCTTTAGCAATATCTCGTCTTGGGATTCCCTTGAAGTTAATCTCAGATAGAGTTTTCTTCCACATAGTTTCAAATTCGTTTTTGAGGTCACAACTTATATTTCTACAGGTTTTTAGCAAAGCCAGGACCTTTTCCTCTAGTGTGTTTGCCTGAGAGCTGTTGATGCAATCCAGTTTGGTCATCCCCTCTTTGATCTCAATATAACCTTGTAATTTGTCCTTTACTTGGTTTTCTGTTTCTCGTCTGAGTACTTTGGCACTATTCATAAAGTCCTCCTTGTACTTTTCCACAAGACTGACATGACCATCTGTCTTTTCAAAGAATTGTACTATATTTTCTAGGATTTTATTTTCTTCTGAAGCAATCTTTTCAGAAGCCTTCAACAGTAGATCGTTCAGCAGATGTTGTATGCTCTCTTGGGTGTTTGGACCTGTTATGCCATAATTTGCGATTTTGTTTTCAGCACTTACAATCCAAGAATACATTTCTTTCTCAAATGACCATGCCCAGCTGTTGTACACACTGCATAATCTTGTGTATGCTTCTGCAACTAAGCTGTTTCTGAAACTAAATATAAAATTCTCAAATTTCACAGACTCCCACAAACTTTGTGTCCACCACGGGAAATCAGTCAAGTCATAATTGGTTCGGCATTTGATAAAATCTTGGATCAAGCTTTTCTTGAGGTCATACACAGCCTCACTGTATCCAGCATTGACTGGAGCCATAGGAGGAGTTCCATGCCAGAGTCCTGGGATGTAGCTGCTGTTTGTGTCGGGATCATAATCCATCACATCAGTGAACTTGGTGATGTTCTCCTTCTTCTCCATTCTGGCTGCTGCCTTGGTCATTTCATCCAACTGTTCCAGCAACTTCTTCCTGGCCCTCATGTTGTTGTCATAAGCAGACATATCAGATACATTCTGGTGAACAAAATGACAAATTGGCCTCTTTCCCACTTCTTTCATCCTGATAAAAGCGTGAACAACAATCTGGAGAACGTCTTTCATTTCTGTTGAGTTCTCCATGGAGATGTTAATAATCGTGACATCACTGAGTCCTATAACTAGTGTTGCCAATTCATTGTCATGTTCATAGCTGTAATCTAGTTGAGCCAGGTCTGAGCATTTCAACCCCTCTGTGTCAATGACCATAATTAAGTCACAATTCAGCTTCGCTTTTAGGTCTTTCTTGACTTTCAGTAATAGCATGAAGGCCCCTCTGGTACATCTTCCACTGCAGACAGCAAACTGGACCCCAAACATGGTGTTAAGGAGAGTGGACTTCCCAGTACTTTGGACCCCTAAAACTGTGACAACACGGATTCTGCTTTTGGATTCAACAAGACTATGAAGCTGAGTTAGCACAGCTGAGATCCAGTTCAGGGGTATATTGGATGCATCTCCATCTACAAGCTCAATGGGGAAACCCTCCAACAGCATCTGAGCGCACAATTCAGGTAGATGCTTCATCTGTTGTCGTCCTGGTTTGTCTTCAGGGAGGGAGCAGACAGATTCATATAACTGGCCCAACTCACGAATGAAGTGTTCTAGTCCCAAGGAACAATCAGATAATTGCTTATCCAAAAGTGCAATTTTGTCATTTTTTTCAGGAGAATTTTGACAAAGCTCTTTATATCGTTCCCGCAAATCAGAGACGTTCTGTCTTGACTGATCATCCAAATTGATCCTCATCCATTTGAGGAAATAGGATCTCTTAGCTCCTGAACTTGACATTCCTGAAATGAATTGTGTCATTGCATCTGAGATGTCCAATCTATTTTGTTTCTCTCTCAGCAGTTTTTCCTTATTCTTTAGAGAGGACTTATAGTGTTCAATTTCTTGATCACCTAATTTTCTCAGCCTACATCTTTCTTTCTCCAACTGTGAAAGTTCTTTCCAGATTGACCCTTGAAATGGTAGCTGTTTGTATTTGAATTCCACCGTGTCTGTAATTTTGTTAGTGATTGCATATGCCATCTGTCTGGCACTCTGACACTCTTCACAGTCTTCATCAATCAGAATCCCTATCTGACGTGCCTCTTCAACCAAGTTTTCAATGTTCAATATGTTTGGCTGTTTTCCTAAGATGTCACCAACAGATGACTGCAGGGCTTTGACAAATTCTGCATCATTTTGCTTCTTCTTAACAATCACATTTCTTTCATGGATACCACATTTTGTGAGAATTTCTTTCAAAGTTTCCATTTTCAATGTTCTTTCTTGAGAGTTGACTATGAGAAATATCTCTGGATGTGTTTTTCTGCTTTTTAATACTGTTACAAAATCACCCTCTATATCATCACTGAAAATGTAAACAACCGCTGATGTCTGACACAGAAAGGAGAACTGTTTTTCAAAATACCTGATGTCTCCTCTGAGATTTGCCACAGCCACAGGCTCTTTGAATATGTCTATGTTTCTATTCCCACATGGAAAGTACCAGCTGATTTCAACTAGGCCATCTGAGATTACACGTGGAACATCCCCACATCCCATTTCACGATGAACAAATGTGTCATGGTACTGTGGAGGTTTACTAAGCAACTTGTTTAAAATCTGAGACTTGGACAAGCTACACTCTCCTAGCCTGACAAAAGAAACCATAGGAATATCAGAAACAACAATTCTCTTTTCCACAAAAGCCTTTGAGTCTGTTTGTGAAGAAGTTCTAAACCTCTTCACAATGTCCCTCAAGGCCCAGAGCATCAAGGTGCTTTGTTTTGTATCACAGTTGGGCAGCAGGAGAGGAACAGCAAACTGACACATGGACATTTTCTGTACCATCTCCTGCTGCAGGAAACCATCTGAACACAGAAACAGTGCTGTAATGAGATCTAGTGGATTTATAACATTTCTGTTAACAGGACCAGTGTCTAGGTTGTCTAATCCATAACAAGAAACATCCTGATCAGTGCTCATACATTTGACACTCCTAGCAAAAACATTTGCCATCATTAGCTTCTTTAGGAAAGCCCCTGGAAGTGACTGCAGAGTGTGAGGTTTCTCATCCGATCTGGTATCTGCATTTATCTCCAGGACAGTACTTAACTTCAGCTTGTTTCCATAATGATCTTCTAGTCCAATCTTTTTCACCATCTCCATGACCCTGGATACTGTAAAATTCAATAAAGATCAGGAAATAGGGATATACAATTAAAAAAAAAAGATAATGCGTTTGTTGATTTACTTTACACTCCATGCCAACACAGGCACGTGTATTATTTTGTTTACATTAGTGTTTGTCGAAATGATGCTTGAAGGAAAAGAGAAACCTTCATAATGATTTAGCTTGTATCCCGTTTGGTAATTGCTTTCTTATGTAGCCGTAGTGCACCTTAAACTTTCTCAATGCTGCATTAGCAGTATCTACTTACTTTATATTTCTGGACTGTGACAACTTGCAGATGCTTTGCAGGTTAACACAGAACAAGTAACAGAGCTGATTAAATGTAGAAAAAACGTGTCTGACATCACCTATGTGTTGAAATGGACAGAAAAAAGGTGTGAGTCTGTACTTTTGCCTCATATTGTATGGGTGTGAGGCCTTACCAGTGTTGATGGTTGTAGAGACAGGTTCACTCTGCACTCCATTCAGAACAGTTGAGACACTGACAGTGTACTGAGTCCCAGCTGGTAGGTCTAAAATAATTTTGTCGCAGTCCTCAGTAGTAACTGGACAGGTCTTTATGTCTGGGCTGCAGTCGGATAGGAGGATGCGTTGAGGGACTTTCTCCATCTCTTGATTGATGGAGTTTTCTTCAGACTGGTGTATTTGTAGGTCCTTGGGTTCTGGGACCACTAGGAAGAAAATATCATTTGTTTTAGGAGATGAAATAAAGCATGTAATATATTTTTTGGGCACCATGAAAAAACAAGAAAAAACCTAAGTCAAATTCAAGTTATTCTACCTGTTGATACAGATTCTGAGACCAATCTGCTTTGGCTACCATCTTCCCCCTCTGTGGCCACATCAAACTGGTAACATTTACCAGGCTGGAGTTCATCTATTGTAACACTACACTCATCCGCCTTCAGAGACACAGAGCTTGACGTCTCTGACTGGACCTGACTCACACCGGGAGGAGGCAGAGAAGCTTAAAGAAGACATTAAAGAGAAAATGGTGATACACACATACTTTTTACATACTGATTAGGCAAGCATTGAAGGATAACAAGTTATCAGCTAAAAAATAAGTTAATTGTTTATGACTTAAAAAAGTTATGTATGTTGACAACTGGGTATTAAAAAAGAAAAAGTGGGGTCATTTATTTTGTGAATTTTGCAACCACCTACTTTCCGGTAAGGAATATTTCCTCCTTGGTTTTTTACACCTGTTCTGGGACTGTAAAACAAAAACAAATATAAATTTAGATATTATCTAAACAATCATTATGATTTTAGCTGATATTCCCTTGTCAGGCAATAGGCATGATTTGTAAAATAACTTTAAAATGTGTTAGTCAAAAAATCTATACTATTTCTATTTAAGCCTTAATCTTTTATTGCATTCTTTGCCCTTTGCCTATCCTAGGGAGCTTTTTTATTTCTTGGGTAGTACAGCTTTGAATTTATGACAATTTGGTGTAAAGTAACATGGGTCCTAGACACTGCACAGCATTGAGAGTTGAAGAGCAATCATGCAGATAGAGAAGCAGAGATTACCATAGAAAGGACATATTTAGACATATCATTGCATATATTCAACAGTTCTACTTTACTTCAAGCAGTTTATTCAAATAATGCATTATAATTCACTGGTTAATTCATGAGGTAAATTCGGGTAAATCTTTGAATCCCAGTTCCTTCCCCAGATCCTCTCAATATTTAACAATACCTGTCTTCCAGATTGTTTGTTGTCATCGTAGTTGGTATCATGTCCTTTGTCCTTTGTCACTGAGCAGGTGCTACAGACGCACATCTGGTCTGTCCTGCAGAACACCTCTAGAGGCTTCTGATGCTCCTGACATTGTGTATTTTTAGGAGATCTAGTCACCTCTTCCAGTTTGTGTGTGTTGCTGTGCTGCCTAACATGGAACGGACAGCAGAACTTGCCGCAGGTCGGACAGGGCTTCACAGCTTTGTTTTCACAGTGATAACAGACAGACCGTTCTTGCCTGATTGGGAAAAATATGAAATGCATTGGCCTGAATAAACTCATCCATTAAGTATAACAACTATAATCAGAAATGTTCATAGATGCCTCTTTCAAATGAATAGTGTGGTCCGTGATGCCGAGGTGAATATCCGTGTCAAGAAAAATTTACATTAAATACATTATGGTAAAACTGACATTATAGTACTTCTCTGTCTAAACAGCATTACAGCATGTGAGAGACATTTTGATCAACTGATTTGTTCTTCTGTCTGTATATTGTGTCTGTATACTGGTAAGAGAGAGCACAATCTTACCCTTCCTTTTTAAAATTAATAATAGCATCCATGGAATCGGTACGCCTCCATGATTCAACTCCAGAGACAATGGACTCTGCTCTGTCCAGATAGACACTGCAACTAATACAAGACAGTCAGGAAGATTTAGTGAACAAACAAATCAAATGCTGCTCAGTGTTATTTGTTTGTTACTGCCCAGTACAGCAACACCTGGCAAAATAAGAACCTGGAAATTAAATCTATGCATTGCTTTACTTAATTTCCAATTCTGTTGAAGGTTTTTTGGTCTTAATTTCCTTCAGATTTACAGCCTGACCAATGATCCTACAACTTGTTAGGAATATTTCATCTGCGTAAACTAGGTAATTCCACAGCAAAAGGGCAGAAAAATCATGCAATCAGCAGATACAGTGGATGTTAAAAGTCTACACAACCCTGTTAAAATGCTGTAACTTTCCAGAATGAGGCCATGCAAAAGGTTGCCAGTTCTGTAGTTTGTAAGTATTGCTAGTTACAGTACTGTTTATGCAGAGACAATGTAATGGCATTGATATCAGTTCATTTACTGCCAGTACACAGCTGGACACCGGATACAGGTGGTGCAACTTTTCTAGTTTCTTTCTAGTTACCATTACTACTATAATACTATAGTTGTATTACTGTTAAATACAGTGGGATAAATAGTAAGTATTGAACACGTCACCATTTTCTCACTAAATATATTTCCAAAGGTGCTATTGACATGAAATTACTACCAGAAGTAATCCAAACATACAAAGAAACCAAAACAAATATGCTCAAAAATGAAGTTATGTGTAATAATGTGAAATGACACAGGGAAAATGTATTGAACACGCTTACTGATATTTATTTAATATTTTGTACAAAAGCTTTGTTGGAAATGACAGCTTCAAGACACCTCCTGTATGAACTAGTCGCATGCATTGCTCTGGTGTGATTTTGGACCATTCTTCCACACAAAGACTTCAAAACTGGAAGGTTCCGTGGGCCTCGTTAAAGAATCTTGATCTTCTGTTTTTTTCCATAGATTTTCAATGGGAAGTCAGGTGATTGGCTAGGCCACTCTAGCAGCTTAATTTTCTTTCTTTGAAACCATTTGAGAGTTTCCTTGGTTGTGTGTTTGGGATCATTGTCTTGCTGAAATGTCCACCCTCGTTTCATCTTCATCATCCTGGTAGATGGCAGCCAATTTGTGTCAAGATCGTCTGTGTAAATTTGCCCATTCATCCTTTCTTAAAGTATGTGAAGTTTGCCAGTACCATTTGTTGAAAAGCAACCCCACACCATGTTGTTCGCACCTCCTGTCATGGCCGTAGTGCAGGTTGGAACCAAACGCATACATTTTAAATTGAAAGGTGAATTTATTTAAACAAAAACAAAACAAACACGAACTATACACAGACATTAAAGGTGCTGAAACAAGCAGCTAAAACACATAACTAACCAAACATAAAACACACTGTGAATAAACTTACTTAAGAACATGTAGCGTATCCACAGTACAAACAGACAAAAGTGACAGCGGCCGCAAACTGAGGCATCGCCAAACAATAAACCACACAGAGTGTGGATCAGAACTAATCTTAAGTGGCTCCCCAATCAGAGGCAACTGACAACAGCTGTCTCTGATTGGGGAGCCCTGAACAGCAGCATAGAGGTGCCTAGAGGCTGTGAGCCCGAGGCACAAAGATGGCCAGGGGCCCCCAGCCAGGACGTGACTATGGTGTTTTTAGGGTGATGTGAGGTGCCATTTGTCCTTCAAACATTGAATGTATTATGGCATCCAAACAGTAAAAGGTTGCTTTAATCTGACCACACTATATTCTCCCAGTATTTTACTGGCTTTTCCAAATGTTGTGCAGCAAACATAAACAAGCTTCAACATGCTTTTTTTTCAGCAATGGAGTCTTGCGTGGTGAGTGTGCACACAGGCCATGGCGGTGGACTGCATTACTTAGTGCTAATTCCAGGTCTTTTTTAAGCTCTCCACAAGTGGTCCTTGGCTCTTGGACAACTCTTCTGATTATTCTTTTCACTCTTGTGTCATAAATCTTGCAAGGAGCACCTGGTTGAGGCAAATTTATGGTGAAATGATTGTCTTTCCACTGCCGTATTATGGCCCAACTGTGCTCACTGGAACATTCAGAAGCTTAAAAATGTGCCTGTAACCAATGCTATTGTTATGTTTTGCAACAATTAGATGGCGAAGGTTGGCTTAGATTAGCTTTCCATGACTTTTTGCACCTCCCTTTCTTCATGTTTTCAATACTTTTTCCCTGTGTCATTTCAATTGAGAACATCAACCTGCTAAATAAACACTTTTAAGGCTGGACACAACACAGTTGAAATAAAAACAAATCAGATTTACCACCAGTTAAAATTTAAACCACAGATCTAAAAAATATTACTTATATTTCCAGTATTTAATGAACAATCATCCTGAACTACATTATAAGACTGAAAAGGACACAAATTTCACAAACATACGAATACCTTATATCTGTGTCCACGGTCTCATGAAGAACCTTGTTTGGGGAATCATCTTTATATTCTTCTTCAGGGGCAGCTGCACACTCAGACCCCGGCAGAGAACTCATTTTTACTCATAGAGGACTCCTCAAAATCCTGATGAGGACTGGTCTAGTCCCATATCAATCTGTAAATAAGAAGAGTAAACACAAATACTCAGACATAATGTAAACACCCTTTTGTGCTAAAAAAAAAAACAGAGGCGTAGCATGTTGTTAGATACAACCTCCAAATGTTCATGTTTATCTAGTGTACCTATTTCTACAACTCTGTTTGTATGAGTGTGCGGATCTCATCATCTTCAGTACACAATATAATTAAAAGTTGGCCGTGTTATTCGGGCCCTCGGGCATCACTGCATTAAAAACAAACATGATTCTGCAGTGGAAATCACTTTCGAAAACCTTTGTCTCTGAAAGCAGTATGTCGCTGCATCAACAAACATTAGTTAAAACTCTACCATGTAAAAAAGAAACCATATAAACAAGGAACAGAAACGCAGCCACCTTCGCTGGGCACAATCTCATTTAATATGGACAAAGTGGAAAACTATTCTCCGGTCTGATAAATAAAAATTTGAAATTCTTTTTGGGACTTATGTACGCCGCGTCCTCTGGACTAAACAGTAGAAGCACCATTTGGCATCTTATCATCACACACAGGGCGCCCGCACGAATAAAAAAAAAGAAATCTGAGTCTCTATTGCTCATTTGCAGATTGCGTACATTAATGTCACCATGTGGGAAAATTCACCTAGACTGAGTGGGCACCCTGATTCTAGTTTGGGAGCTAGTCAGACTACTGCCTGGGCTAGGATGGTCTCCCGCTCAGAAGCAGGGGGGGGGGGTTGAACTCAAGCCTCCAGGGGGGAACGGGGAAATCTATAATAGCGCACCTCTGACTTTGTACAGTACTAATAATGTGTATAGTAAAATATGTCACACTACCAAATGCTACTAAATAAACCACAACTTATTCATAATACTGGGAATACATATTTTCACAGATATATATAGTTGAATTTTTTTCAGTTTTTTTGCCAATTCTTTAAGAAGAAATTTAAAACCAGTCTGCACAACACCAAGGTGAATTGGTTTAGTCTTGACCCTTGACAGTGTTGGATGATGAGTAATGTATTGACACTCAAGTCAAAACAATGCATAAGAGAAGGTCCAAGCCCTGTGCAGTTTAGAAAAAAGAAGAAAGCTAAAGGTATGCAGTTATCATGTCATCTCTTTATGAGTATAATACGTGGTATGCACGTAATAAAATTGTCTATTATAATGTTGTTAGCTTATGTTGCTATGTTGCTTGCTTTGCTATTACACATAGGGCGACAACATTAAGTTTTCTCTCCAACTAGCTTACATAACATTGGATTACATTTTACTGTGACAGTTCCTTCATTATAATGTGTGTAGCCTGCAGCAAAACGATTAGAAGCGTTCTGGGTTTTCTGGGATTGTATTGAGTACGTCCTGTGCTCAGTAAGGGTAATTTACAAAGCTGAATGCTAACCTAAAATATGTCTATAATATGCAAATATTTCGTTTTTGTTTTGTGATATATTGAGTCTTTTGGGGTGTCTCATGCCTAGAATTAGCCGAGGAGGTTGTATGGATCATTTGGCTGCTATAAGTATCTGATAAGTTGTGCATAATAAACCATATTTCATTGTGACTCATATACTGTATTTCCATGCAAATTCAGGGGCCCTTTTGAAATATTTTGGTGCCCCCTCTGGCACCGACCAGAATGAGGAGCCATCATCCTCCTCTGCCACAGGGGCCTCTTCAGGAATGATCTCAGAGCCTCAGGAGGATGAGCCATCCACCTCCTCAGCTACACAGGTCTCTTGTGTTATGTTGTCTAAGACCCATTGGCGTCCACTTCTCCCCAGCTGGATTCTTCAGGTGTGTGTGTGTGTGTGTGTGAGTACAGGCACGTGTTTATGTGTGCATCCCTGCATTACTTTGCTGTAATCAGCATTCATCATGCACTTGCTGGGCAGATTTCATATGCAGATGTTATAGAAGACTTTGCATCCAGGAAGGCAAGAAAGGTCACGGTTTAGATGGCAGGTGTGGAATTTTGTTTTTAGTTATTGATTTGTTTATATATTGTAGCTCTATATGCTATCGTTTGTTCCTATTTGTCTTTGACACTTCTTTTATATATTCAATCTTTTTTGTGTATATAGTTAAAAACATGTATTAATTAATTTGTTCCAAAATATCTGAATAAAATTTGCAATACGTGCAAAATGGTGCTGTTTTTTGGGTGGGGGGGGTTGCCAGAGGGGGTTCACATTAAAAACATTTGACGCGTTCTGAAACCAAACATATCACAAAAGAGACCCCGAACTGTTCAGCAACTGCAATATCATAAGTATTATGACATATGAATATTTGATCTTCTTTCCAACAATATCTATAGAAAAAGGTGAACCAAAAACATCATTTATTTAATGGGCTGTGCATGCAACAAACCCCTCAAACATCACACAGCTGAAAACAATCTGCAAGGAGGAGTGGAAAAATACTTTCTCTCATCAATGTCAGAGACTGGGTGTGCTTCTATCAGTAATAAGAGGTTGAACAGCATTTTAGCAAATGTTTAACTAGGAAATGTTTTGTAACAGAGTCCATCATAGATAAGATTTTCAAGAAACTTTATGCTCACGTTTTAAGAGATGACACAATGTATTATAGGTTCTTTCACCATATACAACTCTTACTTAAGCATTTTAAGCAAATTCATCATGTGTTCATATTCAATTGAAATTAACTTTTAAAATCTGAAATTAGATCTGATCATTTCTTTTCAAAACACATTGTCCTTTTCATACAATGCCAAACTAGGAACCAAGTTGTTCAGTTTAACAAATTTAAGTAGATCTATGTTCAATCCAAACACAAAATAAATCTTGACTAATTTCATCAATGATTATAAAATGCTATCTTACCTTTCATTTGTTACATTTGGAGGTGCCTTGTGTGAAGTCAGAGAACAACAGAAATGTGTCAGATGTACTTTCAGTTTCCTACATCAGAAATGATAGACTCCACCTTGTCAAACACACCTATGTTTTATGAGTGGAAATATATGTAGCTCTAATATATTTTGTTGTTATATTTTGCTATTATAGCGCTAGTACACAGGTATTAAAAGTCCAGCAAGTAAAAATCATCTGGTCAAGAGGGACGGTAAAACAAGCTTTTGGTGTGTGCTGACAAATTATTGTCCATAATCACAAGCATGTGTGTATGTGTCTATTGCAGCACACCCATTCCCATATCAGCCTCAGGCCAGGTAGAATAGATCTTATAGAGTCATTTTGTGTTTCACACACCCACATAATGAATGTACTAATTCATCTATTATGTAACCATAGTATTATAGAAGTGATATTTTAATAATCAATAAGCTGTGATATACTCATTAGCAATGAATGTATTAAACTGCATGTTTTGTTAAATAATGCTATTCAGTATCTATTCATATAATCAAGTATGCACTGAGTGTCATAAGTTAAAGGACGGACCAAGGCGCACGATTGTGTCCCAACAAGGTCATTTTAATGATCCTTTTATATACTAGCACAAGCCACGTAAAAAAGGACATAAGTGCTACAGGCACTAGAAAGTAAAGGAGCGCACACAGTGTGCTATAACAAGCTATTTCAGCTGAAAACCCTTCAGCGTACACACACAACAAGTAACAATAAAGCACCCTGAGACAGGAGACACAAGGGGTTATGTAGCTGGTTAACAGCATCCACCTGTTGGGAATCAAGGAGGGGTGCGTTCACAGGACATGGGGAAGAACAGGACAGCTGGTTAACAGATGCCACCTGTTGGGAATCAGGGAGGGGTGTGTTCACAGGACATGGGGAAGAACAGGACAGCTGGTTAACAGCCACCACCTGTTGGGAATCAGGGAGGGGTGCGTTCACAGGACATGGGGAAACCAGACATCAAGCACAGTGGTAACTAGAATTCCGGCGACGTCGAGCGCCGGTTCACCACACGTCCGTAAGGGTTCGCGCCCTGGGGAGGGGACGTTCAAGTACACTAGAACACAGAGAACACTAAAAGGTGAAGTCATTATTCAATAGATGATACCATAGCTTCTCCCCAGAAAGACTCTGAACTTACTTTCAGGGACAGCAGCCAATTGTCATCTTATCACCCTGCCTCCCTTAAACTCTTCTCAGGCCTTTGGGATCTCCTGAGGCCAGGTGGCTCATGACCGGAACAATAGGTTCACTCATTATTTCTTAAAGAATTATCACAACACGGTATCATCAAAAGTTCAGGGGTTGAGATCATTGGCAAATCAAAATGACGGACCACCTAGAAATTGTCATAGAGTCATAGAGGGATGATCTATTGAAGTTATAAAAAATACGACATGGTATAAATGTGTGTGTTCGAGAGCACAGCCCTGGATGACGACCTAGCAGAAGTCTCTGAGGGTCGGAGCGGTGTGGGTGTGATGGGGCAGTTTGGTGTTGATGACAGCCACCGGCTGATCAGGGGAGTGACGGCTACCTGTGGAACAGGAAGAGGCGGGGTCAGCAGTAGGGTGGATCGAGTGGGCGTTTGTGTGTGGACTTGTGGTTTTCTGACTGATGACCTGAATTTGTCATGCAGAGTCCTAGCACCTGGAGGCAGAAGACCGGAGTGTGAAGAGTGTGAAGAGTGGATGGCACAAGCAGAGCCTGAATTAGGGGGAAATGTATAGATAAAGAGAGGTTATGTAAGGCTGACTAAGCTTGAAAAGACGCTTTGTGTATATTGACCTGTTGATCCAGTAAGCTATAGTATAACTACAAAAGATAAACTGTTGTTACTTTAACCAAGTATACCCCAGTTATTGCTAGACGAAAGTAGAGTGGGGACCCCTGTAGGGTAGGATCTAGGATCGGGCCAATAAAATAGAGAGTCAGCTTCCCACATAATATAAACACACACCCAGAAGAGAGGAGGAGTTCAGAGAAGGAGTCTGGTTCTAGATAACAGTAAAGAGTACAGAGGCTGGTCAGGGATAAAAGGTATAACACAAGAAAGGCGCATCAACTGTAATCTGAATATTAAATAGTGAAGCTAGTGAAAATAGTATAATGTCTCAGTCAACCATTTCCGTTGTTTGAGTAGTTTCTGGGCCTGCTTAAGCTGTTTTGGACACTCTGAAATAAGGTGATAGTCATAAACTGTTGGCAGTCATCCCAGGGGAGGGAAACCCAAGATAAAGAGCTACTGGCTGTCATCCCAGAGATAATACAGTAGAACACAGAGCAAGAATGTCAGGAACACCGGTAGAGGTGCTTGCAAAGAGATTCCCTTTGTGTGAGGAAGATATTAAAGCCATTTCTGAGAGGCACGAGAGAGGGACCAGAAAGTCAGCAACAAAATGGCCCAAGGAAGGAACCTTTGAGGTTTCCGTCTGTGAGGAAATGGAAGAAATCATAAAGAACTATAAACCAAGGGATAACACAGAAAAGGAAGAAAGAGAGGCAGAGGAAAGGAAACAGAAAATAGGGAGTATCACTAAGCATTCCACAGAAACACACACGGGGAGAGAGGAGCAAAAATGTCTGGACACATACAGACACACAAATTTGGGTTCTGTAAAAACGATTCCCGTTATTAAAAATAAGTCGATATAGAGGAACAATCTGATTCCATATTGCGCTATTGAAATGGCAGTGGTTTTCACATTCCAATTGGAGTACTCTGCACACATGAAATTATAGGACAACTGAGCGGATCAAAATTATGAAAAATAACGTTGTAATTATGACAAAAAATCTAGCCAGTGTTAAATGTATTGTCTATGTGTTTGTATGTTGTGTGTATGTCACGTCATGTGTCTTTGTTCCAAACTGCCTGCTTAAAAAGACTCAAAACTAGCGATGCTTGCTTATTTGTTCTGTCTGGAATAATCTGTGATGTAAGTTTCTTAATAAAAGGAGAGAAAGAAAGTGTGTGCTTCATTCATGGAACAGTTGTGAAATGGTAATTCCCAATTTAAGACATGAAGAAAGGATAGATTCAAGGTTGGGGTTTAAAAATATTTTGTAACTCAAAGCTTTACATTTAGTAAGATGATGCCAAACCCTCCAAGGTTGTAACTTAGTGTTGTGCGAGTTTCCATCCAAATCTCTCATTAAGTAGAAGTCCTCAATCCGGCAACCCTGATTGAACCCAAGACTGAACAATGAAGGGCTACCTCAAACCTGTGGCGCAGATCAATCCAGGGCCAAACCACGCCCAGATCGGTGAAAGACGGCCTTGGGGTCAGAATAGGACGATTGGACTCTGCTGGTTCCAGCTACACCACAGCCAAGGAGAGATTAGTGGAATGGAGTAAGGCACACAGAACTACAAGGCTTCTACATCGATGACTACAACAGCCAGAAGCCATTTGACTTGACATGAGGAAATCGGAAGAGAGGGGAGTTGTATTAAAACATTTTTCTATTCTGTTTGGGTCTCAGCAATTTTCTGCTAACAAAGCATGATTACATGAGATATTTCTTTATTGCTATTGTACTTTTGCTAATTTTTGTATTTAGTTTTTGGCTCATTTTGAGTCTTCTGTGAAACAGCATTTAAAAAAAATGATCGCACCACAGCTAAGAAAGACTAATTGTTACTGACTAATTGTTACTGTGATTTGGAACCTATTGACCAATGAACATTTACATGGATGGAATTGTCACTTTGACACTGAAGATCATTTTTAATTAGCCTTTTATACTTCATATTGTTTTTTTAAATCCAAATGGATAATTATTTTCATTTGTTGTGAATAATTAGTGCTAATTTCACACAATTGAAAAAAGCAGTTCATTTAATTGTATTTGATTTTTTGATTGATCCCACCACCTCTTTAATGGTTGAATATTACTTTTAGTGTGACCACAAGTAAGGGCCTAGGAGAACATGTAAACTGATGCAGTGTTTGTCTTCTCTTTTCTTCTATAAGGATGGTGTTGCGAACTCTAACTCAATGCATGGACACGATTTGGACCAACACTGTGGAGTGAAACCTCTAGCACCTTTTCCCTTTGGCCTGGTTGAGCAGAAAGAGGAAGAGGGAGAGGACAAACAACTGGAGACAAACAGAGGGAGGGGACAGACAACTGGAGACAAACAGAGGGAGGGGACAGACAACTGGAGACAAACAGAGGGAGAGGACAGCCAACTGGAGACAAACAGAGGGAGGGGACAAACAACTGGAGACAAACAGAGGGAGGGGAC
>JACXGK010009590.1:0-19689 GCA_016801125.1 Novumbra hubbsi
CCGTCCCGTCACACCATGACAGTTACCGTCCCGTCACACCATGACAGGTACCGTCCCGTCACACCACGACAGGTACCGTCCCGTCACACCATGACAGGTAGCAGTCCCGTCACACCAGGACAGGTAGCCGTCCCGTCACACCACGACAGGTACCGTCCCGTCACACCATGACAGGTAGCCAGCGCGTCACACCACGACAGGTACCGTCCCGTCACACCATGACAGGTAGCCGTCTCGTCACACCATGACAGGTAGCCGTCTCGTCACACCATGACAAGTAGCCAGCGCGTCACACCACGACAGGTACCGTCCTGTCACACCATGACAGGTAGCCGTCCCGTCACACCACGACAGGTAGCCGTCCCGTCACACCACGACAGGTAGCTGTCTCGTCACACCATGACAGGTAGCCAGCGCGTCACACCACGACAGGTAGCTGTCTCGTCACACCACGATAGGCAAACAGATTGGGATAGCACCCTAATACCTTTTCAGCGCACCCTGTGTCATTTCGAACAGAACCAGAATCAACTTTAGGCCCCCTTTTTTAAGCTGGCGTTTGACAAATAATACATTAATCATGACACGCGTGGCCATTTTCAATAGCTGCACGCCACTCCAATATGTTTTCCTCTTCACGCCATCTGTTTCATTTATCCCATCCCGTTAAGGGCTTTCTAACCTTAGCTGATTGTTGTTCATCACACACATTGAAACTGCTTACCGCGGTGAATTGCAAGGTTTGATGTACAACGAGGTGCCGCAGGAAAAGAATGTTGCATTAACAAAAGTCTGCTGTCATGAATCACATTCTTTTATTTGTTTGTTGGAACTGGAGAAAATGTCATGAAATGTATAATATCATTGCCATGAGGGGAACTTCCATCGCTTTCTACAGGCCATTGAGCTCAAATGGGATGAGATGTTTAATTAATTCCAAGTGTTCTTGTTTAGTAGGTACCAGTAATTAAAAAACCCACGAGGACTGACTGTGGAAGGGGGGAGACAGGTAAGGTTTGTCTAATGCAATTGAATATAAAGCGGTGTGTCGAGACCAGTGGTGGAAAGGGAGCAGAAATCCACATTTTGAACACGTCCGGGGGTTCGGTAGTGAAGTTGAGGCATTGTTCACTCAGTGCCGCCGTGAAACCGAAATGAACCTCAAGAGTAAGTACTTCACCATTGAACGCGGGGTAAAGTTTTGAATCTTTAATGAATCTTTAAACTTTCCCCTGCAAAGCCAGATTTTATTACGGTTTAACATCATCTGTAATTGGTTTCCCTCCTTCACTGTCAGTTTCCTTTCTATGCTTTAGCGAATATCTCTAACACCCACCACGTCTGTTGTGATGGATAAAGGTGTCGTACCCAGCTTTAGAAGCATGCAAACCACATTCTTTGAGCTTGCAATTAGATGTGTTTCGTAGATGTTTCCCGAAGCAAATTTATACATTCTGAAAAATTGGTTCTGGTTAAGATTGTCTAAGATAACACAGTGTATGCTGAAATACTTTTTTGGCATGGTGTATTTTTAGATGGAAAGATGAGAATAATTTTTTTATGAAAGCTCCACAAAATGTACTGGCACAATAGGAACATGTTGTCTCATTTAGATATTTTCTTACAATATTTGAATAAAATGGAATTAAAAGTAAACATATTTCTGTCTACACTTAACTATAGAATTAAGAATGTGAGTGTTGCTGACCTTTCAATAACATATTTTGGAAATATAAAAATATACATTTGACGGCAATCTTGGTTTTCACCTATGACTTACAAACATACCAACATATGTCCAGTTTCTCCCAAACGTGTCAATTTTATTTAACATCAAGCACAATTTTCCCAACATGCCAAAATGAAAAAAACTTCAATTTTGGTTGTGGGGGAGGGGGGGTGTGACTGTACATGCAACTGAGACGCCCATGACATTGGAATCATCCTACAATAACTCCCATGAACAGGGGCATAAGGGTAAATAGCTGTCTGCAATATGTGTCTCCGGGTATTTCATAACACGCGCACTCATACAAAGTGTAATCTCCATTGCTGTCCCACTGTCACGAAGAAACCGCGGCAAGAATGTACTGCGTTCATTGGTCCATCCGTTGTACATCCTGTTCGTGTGACAAACAGAACTTGAAACGTGTTTATTTTGGTTCAACCTGAGGGCTTTCCATTCTCTCTCTCTCTGTCCTTTCACACTCACTCCTTCTCTCCTCCCTCCTCTTTATTCTCCATCCTCCCCTTTGGTTCGTCTCTCTTTCTGCACCTCCTTCAGTCTCCCCATCGTAGCACTATATAGCACCAGGGAGTAGGGTTTCGTTTGGGCGAGGACTCAGTCCCCCCATAAGGAATTTCACGTCTTCCCTGCCGATTGCAATATGTGATCACCGACCCAAAATAATAATTAGCCTATTGGGATTCAAGTTTGCCTAAACACTGCTTCCTGATAGTATATTCCTTCGTATAGAGTAATCAGAGAGACATCAACCCCTACTGTTCACCGCTAGTGTTCACCATAGCAGGGGAGCCGCCAGCTCCAGTTTTACGCGGATAGAGGTTTAATGGCCTCGATTATGCCACAATAAGACTGATCTTTCGCTTCAATTTTCTGCAGACATATTACAGATGCTTTCATAGAAAATGCCTAAACACGGGTAAATATTTAAAAAGCCTCGCACACGACTGTCGTGACCCACGGTGACACACAGCAAACAAAGGACATGTGGATATCAGCGAGGCATTTACAGTCGGTCCACAAAAGACTTAATGCCTACAGCGTAATTGCAATTCGGTACACCAGAAGTGCGTTGCGGAGGCCGTCCGAGTAAAGCGACTTGTGCGAGCGTTGGATGTAATACATCTAACCTATATGCACTGTGGAACTAAGTGGCTACGAGAAAATGCTGAACTGTTCTCGCGTCACGAACTCAGATAACGCAAGCATACAATTTTGTGCTGTGACGCTGTAAGCGTGGACGAGATCTTGCACTTGACAATAAGTTACTTTGAGGAGAGGAAAGAGTTTTAATTAATTTAGGTTCGCATGAAGTCCTTTTTCCGAATTGGTCTATGCACAAGCTGTTTTCTCTTTTCTTGTTGGTTAACATACTTATCAGTTGGTTTGTCTTCATGATTTCCAGTCCAAGAAAAGGATAGACGGATTTTGAATAGTGATGAATGGTGTTGGCTGACCGTCAACGTACAACTCGAATCGACAAGAAAATCCATACGACATATAAAATCGACATGCCATCTTGATCCTTTGCCACTTGCGTTCATAAAATAACATGGTTTTATATTATACACCCAAACTCGTTTAGAAATTGAAAGCTTCTTTACTTCTTTACAAGACGTGAAGAATATGAGTTTACTGATAACAACATGTCTGTTTATATGAAAGGCCATTACAGAGTGCCATACAGCAGAGTACAGTACTTAGGGCTAATCTCCTCTACACACCCACAAGCTGTCCTTCATCACTCACTAGATAGATGATTAGAGCCACTAGAAACAGCCTACTACTTGATGTGTGTGTGTGTGTGTGTGTGTGTGGCTATGTACCTCCAGTATATAGTAGCCTTGTTAAATTGTGAGACATTTTATCAGGATGCGCATCGGTTCAGGACGGGTTCTTGATATAACAGTTTTAATATGTTGTCATTGCTCCACTATAAAATGCAAATGCAGCTGTATCATTCATGACTTATCCCTTTGGTTTGTGTAATGTAATGTGTGTGTGTGTGTGTGTGTAGGGGTGTGTGTGTGTACGTTAAGATGGACGCCATGTATCTGCACAATGTGGAGACGTCTCATTAATACAACTAAGAACAAGTGAAAACATCAATTGGGGGAGAGGGAGAGGGGGGACAGAGAGAAAGAGAGAAGGAGAGTTGAGACCAAATGACAACAGAGAACATAGACAAGTGTGTTGTGTCCTAGTAAAACGGGAAGGGTGTGTGTGTGTGCAAATGAGCATGTGTGTGTGTGGTGCAGGCGTGTGTGTGTCAGAATGACAGGAAGGTTCAATAATCAAATCCCCAGATGTGCTCTGTTTGTCTGTCTGAGGATGAGAGATAATTGCTCTCTGTAATGAGGAGCTCCGGAAAAAAGATGTCCACCCAAATTGTTTTACTGGGATCTCTGCTCAGGGAATAAAAGAGCTTTCTGTATTCAACACTGTGCCTTAAAAGAACTAATCATAGTAATAGATAGGTTTACTATATCGATTAATCCTTCTAATTCCATGCCATTATCACATCGTTATAAAATATATAATCACAACTAGTTCATGTCCAGCCGATGTATTTTCTGATAAAGATATTTGTTCATGGCAACACTTGACAATGTATCAACACATCAATGCGAGTTTCAAAATGTCTTTGGATATCAGGGTCAGTGGTCATGTCATGGCCCAGCAGGCCTGTAGTTTCTACATTGCCATTTTTGTTTTTCTCACGTTTTCCGGCCTTTTTTTGTAAAAGTCCTCTGTCCCCCCCCGCACCTTGCCTGTGGTTTGAACGTTACATCGATAATAAAATGTGCATGTCTAACAGGCTGTTCTGGCCCGGTGTCTAGCCTCCGATATCAAAGAGATCGTCACGATGAGTCGTGAGAATAAGGTACCGTAATAAATTAACGTAGTTAATAATAAAAAGGGGCAGTGGATAAGCCGTCCTAGACTACAGTCGCCATTTGCCATCCGGTTGTCAAGGCGATTGTTAATGGAATCAATGTTTATTTTATTCTACACCGTGGCCATGTTCGACTGATTAGCGTTAGGTGTCATTTAGGGGGGGTGGGGGAGGTGTTCAGGTGCCCGTGTTGTGGCTGTCGTGATTCACCCGACGATACCGCCTAGTGCTGCGACGCGAGTTTTGGATTAATTGATGCCTTCAATCCTGAACGACACGTTCAACGGGTCTCCACACTGCCGGATACAGACTGATGAAACGGAACGTCTCCCGCCGGTGCTTTCATTTTTCCCCGGAGGCTCGGTCGCCTCCTCACCTTTGGTGACGCTCATACTAATCCCTTGACCCGATACTAATCCCAATGCGATGGCATTGTTGGGTAACCCACTCAAGAGCCGGCGTATTTTCTCTCTCTCTTGTGAAAGTCTCCTGGGGGTGGGGGTGGGGGGGTGGGGGGGGTTAGAGCGGTATGCGTGTGCGTTGGTGTATGAGATGAATAATCAGTTCCCCAGAACAGTGACAGCAGAAGTGAAGCTGTCAGACGGCGACGCCCACTTCCTCTACAGGTACGGGACAGCGTAGGCGCACAAGGGTGTATTCTGCGTCGCCTCGGATCGGGCCGCCCGGGGGCACATCCTTGTGTTAGCGGAACCAATACGTTGCAGGCCTTCGAAAGACTGTTGACCCCCCAGAACTCCCAGAACATAACCTCAATTAACATACTGCTTCCAATTACACAGACACAACCCGGCCCCAAACGGACGTCTACACCCAGCAGTTGACATCCATCCTTGCACATCTCCCTTTGTTGCCTTAGAGGCGCACTATACTCAGAGGCTCAAGGCCAGAGGCAGTGTACTACTTAGGGAACAGAGTGTGCCATTTGGGATTAAGTCCTCCTCTCATAATGGAATTGTTTCAGCTGAGAGGACATCAGAAGTTGTTCCTGTAGCCTCACACCTTAACAACCAGGAACAAATCAGTGCTACCTATTCCTCTATTTCCCCTGGTCTGCCTTCTCCAACCGGGCATGGATTTGATATTGTATTATTATTTTCCGCCCAAGTCGCAATGCTGCGTGTGTGTGTGTGCGCGTGTGTGTGTGTGTGCATGCGTGCGTGCGTGTGATGACATCCTCCTCTCGGAGTTGCCCTTTATGAAAAGTTGTGAAAAAGTTGAGAAACAGACCGATGGCCACAGGGAGATATGTTTATTCTGGAAATAATCACGATGACCCAGACGTCTCGTTGCGGCGTTCTAATAGAAAAGGTCAAAGGGTCAGAAACAACGCCAATAGAACACAGGCGGCTGAGAGGGGATACGGCACGGCGTCAGCCTCAACAGAAAACGCTAAAACACTATATTGCTGGAACGGTTCAGCTTTTTTTTTAGGGTCTGTATACACAGGGTCCGTTTGTGGAGCCGCGATCCGGCCAACCTTTTGAAAAACAACACTTCAATACTTTTACTGCACGTACAGTCGTAGGTTCAAGCCTTTTCACCCCCCTGGAAGCGTTTTGCAACACAAGACACGAGGACCCTCCGTCACAGGTAGGTACACTGGTTTCTTTTTTTTTTCTTTTTTTTTTTTACAGCCAAGGATTTCAGCCATGCACAGTTTGTTAAAAAAGAACAAAAAAACGAAACGAAACAAACAAAACACACGACGCGCACAGACGACAAGCGGTGCGAAGGGGAGTCCCATCATACCATTCTCCTCTTATCCCGGCACAGGATCTTTTTAAAGGACCGGCGGAAGTCGTTGTTGAATATGGTGTAGATGATGGGGTTGGCCGAGCTGTTGCAGTAGCCGAACCAGAAGAAGAACTTGAACAGCGTGTCGGGCACGGGGCACGAGTCGCAGAGCGCCGTAAGGGTGTACGTGAAGAAGAACGGGAACCAGCACACCACGAAGACCCCGATCACCACGGCCAGGACGAAGGTGAACCGCTTCTCCCGGTTCTGCCTCCCCCTCCACCGGCTCCCCTTGGCGCTCGGCCGGCCCGCGGGCCGGGGCGGAGTCGGGTCCCCCCCGGGTTTGATCTGGCTCAGTTTGGTTTTGGCCCGGTGCTTCTTCCGCTTGATGGAACAGGGGTTGTTGACCCGGTGGTCGGAGGACGAGGAGTCGTCCATGTCCACGCCGTTCCGGTCTCCTCCTTTCTCCCCCCGGCCCCCGTCCTCGTCGCCTCCTTCCCGTCGTTCGCCCTCGCCTCCCGGCTCTCCTCCCAGCTCGTCCTCCTCTCCTTTCGGCCTCTCGACGCAGGCCTGATGCTCGCCGCCGGCGCCGTTCTCCTTCTCGCCGGCCGCCGGCAACGCCGAAGCCGCCGTTTTGGGGGCGCGGCCCCCCGGCGGTGCCCGCGTCCGCTTCTTGGCGATCTGGTATATCCGGATGTAGACGAGGATCATGATGAAGCAGGGCACGAAGAAGGAGCCGATGCAGGAGGCGATGATGTACCACCGGTCCTCGTTGATCTTGCACACCGGCCCGTCCTTCTTGTCCTCCTCCTTCTCCATGGAGATGAGCGGCGGGAAGGAGATCACCGCGGCGATGACCCACACGATGACGACGATGCACTTGATGCGGCGCGGCGTCCGTTTCAGGTTGTACTCGATCGCCTGGGTTATGGACCAATACCTGTCCAGACTGATGGCGCAGAGGTGCGCGATGGACGCCGTGCAGAAAAGGACGTCCAGGGCTAAGTATATCTCGCACCAGACTTTACCAAAGTACCAGTAGCCCATGAGCTCGTTGGCCAACGAGAAGGGCATGACGAGCGTGGCGACCAGGATGTCTGCCGACGCCAAGGAAACCAGGAAGAGGTTCTGCGGGGCCTTGAGGGCCCGGCTTGTGAACACGGCGATGACAACTAAAACGTTGCCGAAAACCGTCAACAGGATGAGAATCCCGACAAGGATCATCAGGGGCAGGGAGACCTGGAGGCTGTAGGGGGGACCGCCAGAGGCAGTCTCATTGGGCATCTCCGTCATGTTGTCCATTGGTCCCGCCTTAGATCCTTAGGGATCCAATCACCTGGGGTCGGCTAAGGGGGTCCACAAAACAGTGTGGATGGCAGATAGAAGACTTAATGGGGCTGGTTTGGCACTTGTCAGTGGTATTTGTGTATCTCTCGCTCCATTGCATGTTGGTCAACTGAGAACAGTTTGAGTTGAATGGGACTGCCTGTCACTTCATCTGAAAAACAGGTTGACCAAAAGCCCGAATTCTTAAAAGCAAAATCAATGGCAAATTTCTGATTTAAAAACCACTAGTATACTCTCATGAGTAAAATAAACTTTCTTTTATGTCAGAGAATAATGCAGTCACACACTAAAGACAACTGTTACCTCAAGCATTGTGCTGTGTCACAGGTTTCCTTATCGTGCCCGACAATTTAACTGACAATGCGTAACTTCTTTACGCAGGTCAGTTACCTGAGAATCATTCTCCGCGTCTCTTCTGTTTTCCATAGATGATCGCAAGCAGACCTTTATCCAGACAATATTCCTCTTCTCTACACGGAATCAGCCACTCCGCATCTAGGTCTGTCTCTCTAGCAGAGCTAATAGAGCTGTAATCGCATTACTTAGTTGCTGCTGCTGTTGCTTCAGCTGCTGCCGTCGTTTCTGTGAGTGGAGTCTTTTCTAGTACTATGCTTCCCTGATGCTCGCTCCAGCCCCGCTCTGCCACTCCCTCTATTTATTACCTCAACGTCCCAGACCTGGGTTGCTATAGCAGCAGTCAGAGTCCACACCACGTGGAAATTAACGCGGAGGTTGTTTTATTACTTTGCGCGAACTAACTTCATTCCTATCCATTCCATTCACGAGCCTATCTTTTTTTTTTGCACCACATTTTCTCCGAATGGTTATAATAACACCGTTGCAACGGCAGAGCAACACGCAAAAGTCTAGGAGTCTCGGTCAATGGTAAGATAATTAAAGGGTTGCCTACTTTGCAGTAAACAATATCTGGACCAGTCAACTCACATGGCTTTAGACCAAGATCGATAGTTATGGGGTATTAGATATCCATGTCAGCCCGTGTGATGCGTAAATTATGGATTGGCTCATTTGTGTGTCAATAATAAGCATTTGCAAAGGTTCTTGCAATCAACATCACATGATTTAAACGATCTAATACAATAATGCATGGAAAGATTAAGTCTAGTCCATGACTTCATTAGTGTCCGCGAAACCGTTCCTATATGTGCTCCTAAAGTATAGCCCGAAGTATTATGATTTGGGCAGTTAGTAAAACGTGCCCTTCTGTCGGTAACTAGTCACTCGTATTACACATTTAATTTTTTTAATAGGCCTATTTTTGGCAGTTGACAGGCAGTAGACATTAGACCAAATTCACGAGTGATATGCTACAGGTAAGGTATCCACAATTTAGTCACTATTTCATTTAGGGTACTTTCAATACATAGCCATATAGCTGAGTTAACTTTTGTGTCAATACCATATCATATAATACTAATGCGCCATACTTTACAGTAGCTGTAACACTTTTCTGTTTGTTTTCAGTAAACATTGTACAACCAGTTAACGTGTATAAAGCGCGAGGATACAGTGACACCTATCGTTTTCTGAAAGAGCTCCCGCGCGTTTATGTTTCTCGACGGCTTTGCGCTGTAAGAAAAAGTATTTCGAGTTACCCCGAAGTATTATACATTATGTTAACTGAAAAGACTAGCCTGTTATGTGGCCCAATATGACTGTAGGCTATGAATTATGTCGTTCAAAAATATTATTGTAAATGACTACCGGTTCGTAGGCTACAGTACATATTTTCAAACCTAAATCATTGCTTTACTTATTTGGCATTATTCAGATTAGTCAACTTCAACCTGTAGGTATGTGTGTGTTAGGGTTAAACAATAAAGCATTAAAGGGAACCTAGGCCTAATTAGATGTTGAAATCGAGGTATGGGGACCATGGTTTCAATCATCCAGTAGGGGGCGCTGTTGTATTGGAACAGGCCGAGGCAAGACAGCCATGTAAGGCGCTGGAGGCAACGGAAGGGAGAAGTGCTGAGATTTAGAAGGACGATTTCTACGTTTTATTATACAGACCATATCCATCATATGAATAATTAATCATCCGATATATTGAATCAAATTCAGAAGTGCCCATCCATATTTAAACCTTCCCCTAGATTTTGTAGTCGTACAACCTGAATTTAAAACGGGAAAAATACTGTACAACTGTTATGGCAAGCTCTAAGTTAAGGAGTAAACATGCTTAACAAACCACAAGGTTTATATTATTATTTTTGACATGACAATGTGCCAATTCTCACGTTGTAAAGCACTCCTGCCAGTTAAGATACATACAGTACTATGCCTTTCACAACTTGGGTTCACTTTGATTTTCTCAGTTTATTTTAGTAGGCATCGTCAGTGAGTACATGACTGTTATTTGATTACACGTCGTCAGCTTGTTCTTGTCATAATAACTCCACAGCACATGCAGGGGAGTCGAGGTCGAAATGTTTCCTCCAAATCACATTTCGCCAATCTGTTCTGCTCAAACGACGAACCATGAATGGTTATGTCCATGCGCATGCGATTGAATAACCACAATTTAATTCCCAACCCTACCACCAGGAGTCGCTGACACGTGACGATAGAATTCAGCCCTGTCTGGCTTCGAAACCATATTCCCCGTCCTCAGTGTGCGATGATCAGGATAAACTGTGAGCGGAAAAGACTCAAAGGCGGTGGTTTCGATGGGGTGCCTTAGACTACTGCCTTACTCGGGACACAGTTGTGTCTGAATACTGTAGCCTAATATCAGAATCCTGATTAATAAAACAATTCAAAAATTTATGAAACTTTGCCACTTTGACCATAGCTTCGAAATTAAACCAAGTTGGATGATATACTAGCCGACCTGAACCAACAATTGCAGTTTCAATTGGATGCCGTTTAAAGTGCCGGCAAGGCAAATTAGTAAAATATGAATACAAAATGATGCTGGCCACTAGCTTTGTGACTAACTTGGCAAGGTTGGCAGAGTATAGCTATTTTGGTTTAGTAATTTAGCAAAAGTAAACGTATGGTTACGCTTGTTTTGATTACTGACGTGACTTGATTTATACAATCGTGGATAAGAGTTTTTAACTGAGATGCACCATTTGGCTTGTATTAAAGTCAACTAGCTTTAAAGGAAAACGCCTGTAGGCTAACCATCCCCTATCTTTAAAATGTCCCCTATGTTTGAATGTCCTAAACCGTTTGTTTCACCTCTGTACGTAGGTTGCTAATACATCTTCACAAATGTGGGAAGAAATATTTGGGTAACAACAAGCATGGTATCACACGAGCCGAGCAGCATTTTAACAAGGCCTAAAGCATACGGCAGAACTACATGTCAACCTGTATGAAGCCCTGCAGGCTTTACAGTCCAAGCATATTGATTTGTCCGTGCGCACAGGAAATCTTATAAATCATGTGAACAAAGCAGACGGTTGGCACAGTTACGTATTCATCCTCTCAAAATCCAGGAGTTAATCCAGACATGTTATCATGTAAACCATGCAACCCGATCAGGAATTCTTTTGGTCCCATTTTAACCCATATTTAAAGCGGAGTTGACATATTTGAAAACTAAACCTAGGCTAAAATTACATTTGGCTAAACTCAGGAATGACCTACTGAAGTAAATCACTGCGGATCATAATTGGTAAATCTCTGGCAGTTGTTTTTCGGGTAAAGATTCATGATGATTTGTGGTCCATCCATCTCATTAAACCCTCAATAAAGTGGCAATTCATAATTTGTCATTTGAAAGAACACATCCGTACAACATAAGTTATGAATTCAAGACAGGCCAACCATGTTTTTTTTTATATTGAAGAAGTAACAAGCTGCACATTACAATTAATTGGATTAAAAGTACATTTATAAATTTTTTTTCAGAGTTGCAATTCCACAATTTGATGAAGTGGAAAAAACCTCCAAAATATAAAACAAAATCCAAAGCATTGTGCAGGCTTGACAAAGGAGTAGTATATAAACATCTGAAATTCCTTAAATGATCATGTTTTTACATTTAAATGACATTAAATAACACAAATGAGTTGTTTTTCTAGATACAAAAGATACATGAGAACAGCCAAGGCCTTAACATCTTAAAAAGGCACAACACCATGTTTTCATCGTGTTAAAAAGTGGGAAAGGTATTAACCGCGCTTGTGGGGTTCACTGATCATCAAGGTTAAAGTCAATTCAAATGCAATTAAGTCCAGTCAGGACGTACAACTTCAATGCCAATTTGCCTCATTATTTCAGTATGAGAATTTTGGGGGGGCAATTGAAATTCCAGTTAACATCTGGAATTCTAATGACCCTCGTTGACCAACATACAGAATAAGGTGCAGATATTAGCAGCAGAATGCACTTCCGCCGATGATACACTGAAATGATACGCAGGTTTAATGGAACTAATCTGGCGCTTCTAGACTCTTCGCAGCCCAAAAGCATCCTGCTCCAATAGTAAACCAACTTGTAGGCTGATGGTATCAGTTTGGGGCGGGTGGTATCGCAACAATTTATAAGTTTATATAGTTTATATAGTTTATTTACCTCCAGGCAATGAGTCTGAACCGGTATATGTAGAGTATCTCAGAGTGAGTAGTTGCTGGTTTTGATGAGTAGATCACAATAAATAAGGTTACATGGAAAAAGTGGGGATCTGTAACTTTAAAAAAAATGCATCTCACAATAGGAAATTTTATCTAGAATCAGGTCCCCAGCTCTACATCATTTTATAAATTATAATCTGAAAAATAAACTGAGCCCATGTTGGCGCTGGATCAAACATAGGGCATTCTATTCTATGATTGGGATTGTTTAAACTATGCACTCACTGTGCTTGTGCAAATCACTGCAAAAGTCAATAGATCATACTGTACAAGGATCTGTACTCTTGGCTTAAACGCTGCTTTGTGGTTAGAAAATAAAAATGGACAAAAAATCTAACAAGAACGACAGCTCTGGGGGCAGCTCTGCTTTGCTTGCCCCCCCCCCCAAAACATGTAACTTTGACAAAACTGTTTGGTGAACAGGAAGAATATAAAGATGCAAGATACAATTTATGTTTTTTTTTTTTTTCCAATTTGCAAATGTTTATAGGTTTATTACAGTTAAAAGATATATGTACATACAGAATGTCACCAAGCATGACCCATATTTCAAATATTTTGCAAAACGTCATTCTCTTGCAAACTTTTAGCCGATGCCTGAATCATTTCCTTTACAATAGGCTTCAATTAATAAGTGTGAAATTTACAACCGAGCAAACAAATAATTTCTCTTTAAATTTGCCAAGTATTACTTAGAACAAGCATGTCTCAGCGCAAAACAGCAAATGTTTAGGAAAATGTGGAGAAATGTCACCCTTTTCCCTTTAAGAAAAATATTATTTTACACCCCCCCCCCCCCCCCCCCGGCCACAATATCTTTAAGCACATGTGTTTGATACTCCCGGACATCGGATGGTAAACACCACCAGGGTCAGAAACGCAGACTCAGGTTGAGGTAGTCATGTCTGCATATACTGGACTCACATATTTGAAATGAGAGAAAGGAATCTTTCCACAAAGAACTGAGTTCTAGGAGAACATAGACGATCCGTCCAATTTCTGACCATTTAATATTCAGCTCATTTGTTCTGAGTGTCCGGAGTTTTTCCTGACCTTAAAGGCGATGTGATCAGGGAGAAAACTCAGAGCCCAAGTTATCACCGGCAAGAACTCAGGCTGGGAGTTCTTTCTGGACAAGCGACAGGACACTTTAAGGCCAGGAAATGTTTTTGTCTTATTTATCTCACCGCTGATTATCTGTCTTTTATGATTCAAAACTAGCCACGTGGGCCATCATTAACTGGGAGAAGTTGGAGGAAAAAGTGTGAGGGGATTAGGGACAATTCCAGGGGTTAGGGCTTAGCCTGGGCCGGTCGAAATGGGTTAGGAATCGTTAGCCTAGTGGCTAGCCTGGAATCCAAGTCAAATTTAATGCTGCCGTTTCACCACTAATCACTAGTTAAGCTTTCCAGAATAGAAATACCGAACACCATTTTGATACCAGGCTAGATCATGATCAAGAAAGAAAGAAGTGCCTGTTAACTGATCAGGTCAGGTTACAATTAGCATGTACAGAGCAAGAAAGCAAGAACCAGAAGTACTATTATATGACAGGGTAGGTAGAGTCACAGACTATAGTAACAAAACAATAATAAAAAAAAACAGTTAAGGCTGCTTGTCAAATAATTGGTGGGTTAAGCATAGCTGGCTGCACAATGCTTCAGATTTGAAAATGGGGGGGGGGGTGCAGATACAGAATATTTGCAAAATGTTCTGGTCTCAACCAATCGCTGCCCCTTGTTCCGACCCAGTCTTCATGTTAAATTATTCATCAACAAGCTTGGTTACCTATACAACTAAGCCAGGCAAGGAAAAGGATTTCAGACACAATACATGTTTCTACAATTTTAAACAAGATAGAAAAGGATCAAATTTACCATGATTCTGACATACCATGACCTAAAATCAAAGACTATAAAAATAAAACATCAACAAGTCATCTCCAAGTCCTTTGGATGCTCGCAAACAATTCCTCATATATTCCCCATCCGAGACCAAAACATGACCACCCCAACACACCAAACCTAGACAAAGTCATAATCATTGTTCTCAAAAAGTAGGTTTAACTTACATTCCTTGTTTTTGATAAATGCTTTACTGACCGATTAGGACCGTCATCTCAGGTTATATTTAAATATAATATCAGTTTTAATAACCCCTCACTTGCAAATGGCACAGAATTGAAAAACAGACTTAAGATTATATGGGATAACAGCAGGTTTGTGGCTGCATACCCTAATGCACATCTCACTTATGTACTCACTGAAGGCATTTGCACAATGCTTCCATTTTGTTTACATCTAAAAATGCAATAACACAATAAACAAAAAAGAAACACTTTTTTTGTCCATTTTCTCCGAGGCTTTTTTAAAACATAAAACCGAGAATGCCATGTCTCTGGTGGTATAGGTTGAGTGTGTACATAGAGAATGAGAAGAAAGCCCTTTTTAAAAAACATTTTTTAGTCTTTTCAACAACAAAAAAAACAACAACAAAAAATCTGTGTTTTAGCCAACTAGCACACTGTAGACTCAAATGTGCACTTTAGTAGTTCCTTGTTGTTCGTCGGTCCAAACAATTTGATCTGTTTGAAAACCGCCAAACATCCTGAACTCCCGCAACCTCAAGTCTGAGGTCAAGGGTCGGAGGTCAACGGATTAGTCCCGGCCAAGCTACTTTACACGTTGTCAGTTAAATCTGTCTCAATGTTGTTTAGAATAGGGCACAATTCCCCCCCCCCTCCCCCTCACGAATCTTTAACAGCATGTTTCTGAAAAGTTTCACACTGAAGCAGCAACAGGTTTTGCTGGTAGGATTAAAAGCAGCGGCATCTATTTTCTGGGTTTGCTCTTCCCAAGACTTGGTTTTTCCATTACCAGTCCACACCCAACATGTCTACCATCAGCTGCTGACAAAACACTCGTTCAAAAGAAAATATTTTGTCAAATACTGAGCCCCTCCGACCAAGTGTTCGGTTCGATATACCTTTTGTAATGGATCTGTTGTGACGGAACACCAACCTATCGCAAGTTAAAAAATAGCAACAAAGTGAAATTTAACAAAATGGATCCCACTGGAACGCATTGATGTTAAAATGTTGTTTGCTGTACATATGAGCAAGATATTGGGTATTTCGATACATACCTGATCAATAGCATCAGACATACATAGATCAAGCTGTTATTTCCCATAACGACTGATGGGAACACAAAGCCAAATGGGCTCATGACACAGACGCACTAGATTGGACTTAAACCAGAGCTTGTATTGTAATTCATCTATAATATTGGTTTCAAGTCGTTATGAAATTAACATGATAGAATACCTCACAATGAAACAAAATGCTCCCAAGGAAATTAGGATGTCGTAATCAAGAGGATTATGCCAAGGTCGTTTAAAAAGTGCATAAGAACAGCAGCATCGACAATACAAAAAGCTGAGCAAGAGCGACTCTTCAACTGTCAGAGATCTTCACCAACAATTTCAGAAAAAGCTGAAGACAAAGGATGAGACTTTAAAGAAGAAAAACTAAGAGCAGTAAGAAACTGGACGTAATATAGATTTGACAATTTGGGTTTGATTCATGTTTTCAACATACCTTAATGAACATAACCATGATGTTAGCATTTGGCTATGTTGACATGATTTCTTCTAGACGTTGTGGCGGGCCCAATCGTTTCCACATCGCGTTACAGCAGGGGAGGGCAAACTTTTTGGCTCGGGGGCCACATCAGGATTTTGAAATTAACTGGAGGGCCACATATGTTTTTGTAATTTCTTAATCGTAAATGATTTGCAGGCCTGAAAAGGGCAAAAGTTTAAAAACATGCCCTACATATGTACAGTAGATCCCATATAATGTGTAAATAGTTAAAAAGCTGACTCAGATGTATAAGAATGGGCTGGTGAGTTGTTTTTCGATTCCCCTCAAAACCATTTCATTACCTTCCGTGGGCCGGATGGAACAGCCTGGCGGGCCGCATTTGGCCCTCGGGCCGTAGTTTGCCCACCCCTGCGTTACAGTAACAGAGCCCCAACCCAGAAGACGTAGCAAAAAGAGTAAACAAAATACAATGACTAATATTATGGCCCGTTACATTTTTATGCACTTCTTGTACATTTCACCAACTTACCTTGAGCAATTACTGCAATTGTTTTATTTTAAACCAAGCCATGGATTAGATCTGACTAACACATACTATAGAATTGTGCACAACGGCAAAAAGTACAACTAATTAAAATGCATGTTAAAAAATTAATTTGAACAAATCGAGAGAAAGAAAAATAATTTTAAATAAATTATACCGTTGTATAACAATTGTGTTAAACTCGTCAGACAAACCAGCAGAGCATCCTGGATATGTAGGCACAGTTCATGTATTAATGTGAATTAAAAACATCCACATTAGACCTTTGTTCTTTATCCTCAATCCTCACTATAAAACACAAATACAAATCTTTAGAGGAGTGTAAAAAATAAAAGGATAATAATCAAAAAGAAAATAAACATGATTACAGCAGCAGCAGTGAAGTTTCAGATATGTTTTTGCATACAGTTGTATCCTAAGCTCTTTTTATAGACATATGGCTAATTACTGTAAATATGTTGGCATTGGGAACATGATTTATATGTTTAAAGACTAACTTCAGCAGACAGTTACTCAAGATACATTAGTTTTGGCAAAAAGGGGTGAATGTATATTAAAGGGGAATTCAACAACATTTTCATGTCATATTTCAAATCTCCTGCACTATACTTGTGTCCATATATGCATGAAGAGTGGTGGAATTCCCTTCAATTTCTGTCTTCTTACATCAATTGGGAATGAAATATAGAGGAAGTTGGCCGGCTAAATGGCTACGCTTCCTGAACCGAAACGCTAACGAAGTCTCAACTTTAGGATTTGCCTAGTTTGTCTTGCATTTTTTCCTCACATGTATAAAGATAGATATATAGATAGATAATGCATGAACAGGAAATTTTTTTCTCCTCACGTGCTGTACATTTTTTAATTTTCTTTTTTCCTTACAGTGTATGACATGTAGCGGGACAGGTTGGGGAGGAAAGGCTGACTAGGTGGGCGTCCACATCAGAATATCAGGCCATGGGCGTGGTCTGGTAAAACATAGGCTGCAGTCTTTAATACCATGGGCGTGGTCCGTGAGCCATGGGCGTGGTCTGTTACAACAGACTGTGGTCTTTAATTCCATGGGCGTGGTCTGTTAAAACAGACCATGGTCTTTAATTCCATGGGCGTGGTCTGTCAGCCATGGGCGTGGTCTGTTAAAACAGACCGTGGTCGTGGTCTGTTAAAACAGACCGTAGTCTTTAATTCCATGGGCGTGGTCTGTCAGCCATGGGCGTGGTCTGTCAGCCATGGGCGTGGTCTGGTAAAACATGGGCTGCGGTCTTAAATACCACAAGCGTAGTTGGTCGGATCAACTCTCAGACCATGGCTTTCTGGGCCCAGAAACCACGCCGGTGGCCCTCTCAGACCATGGCACGATAGGGCCCCTGCATCTTCAGGAACTGGATGATGAAGGAGGGGCCCCCGGCGACGATCTGCGGGGGCAGGTGGCTCAGGGGGCAGTTCTCGATGCTCATGATGGACAGCTTGCTGCACAGGGCCAGCTCGAACGGGAGGCTGTGGAGGTTGGGGTTGTCGTTGAGGTACAGCTCCTCCAGGTTCTCCAGTGTGCCTGGGACAGGAGGGAGGAGTGAGTCAAGCAGGGTGGAGACCGGTGTGTTACGTTGCTCCTGTGGGGCACTGCGGCGCCATTAAGCAGTTAACGCATTGATTTGATATATATATACATACATACATACACACACACACATATATATATATATATATATATATATATATAAACTGTCTGACTTAACCACTGCACTGTGAATTAGTAGAATAGCAATTTCAACATAAGCACGGACAAGTAAGACAAAAGGTCCAGTACGATCAAGTGGAATGATCAGTTCCACCGACAATATGTTCTCGTTAACATTCCAGACAACGTGCGGAATCGGAGCCAACTCTGGTCCAAGTAAGAAGTCATATTCACCGATCTCCTCGGGCAGGTGTTGCAGGAGGTTCTCCCCCAGACCCAGGTGGGTTAGGTTGGTGAGGTGGCCGATCCCCCTGGGCAATGTGGTCAGCTGATTATTGGTCAACACTAGTTTCTGATGGGGGAAGGAAGTAAAAGTCAGCGATGCGCGGTGCCAAAAACAACATCAATCCACACCAGAGAAATCAGTCTATGCAGCCACATAGATCCATGAAGACAAAACTGGTATGTGAGTAATAATCCCGTTGTTAAAGTGCTACAGCACAGGGCTACAGAAATATGTGGGAACCTGTAAGTCTTTCAGGTAAGCGATTTCATTCGGAAGGGATTCCAACTTGTTCTCCTCCAAGTCAAGCTCACGTAGCTTCCTCAAGTTACCAATACCGTGGGGCAACTTCTTCAGAAGATTGTTTGACAAAATCAAGACCTATGAACAAAGAACAGCGACATAATACCGGAGGCAACATTTAAACACCGATCACAACTTGTAGCATTGAACTTAAAATAACATTATGGTCACAGCTACGTTAAAACAAGGATAATCACAATATCTTTTTTTTTTGCAGTAGAGAATGGTGCGAGAAAAGCACACATTTTCTCCCTAATGCCTTCATCCTTGGATTCTAACAAGGCCTCACCTCGAGTGAAACAAGACCGCAGATGTCCTCTGGGATCTTTGTCAGCTGGTTGGTTGCCAGGTTGAGCTCCACCATACTGGTCCACGTGCCGAAGTCTAGAGGCAAAGACGTCAACTGGTTGTCCTGGTAAACAACAATATTACCGGATTAACGATCGACAATTGTTAATTCACCTTTTCAACATAGCCTCTTTTTTTTTTTACATTAACATTACACATTGTGGCATTAACTGTCGTTAATAGGATAGGGATAGACACAAAAACAATCTATTTTCAGACCAGACCAGGAGAAGAGGATGGAAAAATCTTTATAAGAAGAAGTCTGATATAATTGGTCCTCAAATCACGACTCTGTCTTTTCATTTAGGTTAAATGCTGTGAGTTAGCTTGACCCATAGCAGGTTTGTTCTGAAGGACACGCCGCAATAGCAATACACCCAGATCAAAATATAGCAACTTTAGGGTTAATCCAGGGTGAAATCGGACAAGTACGTAGTACAATGGGTCTCACCAGGACCTTCTTTAAAGAGAGATTTTCCCCCTCATGTAGCAACATCAAAGCGGCAGCGCTGACATTTTATATTAATCCAAACGAAGAGGGTCAACCATAAGTGTGTGTGAGCGGGGGGGGGGGGGGGGG
>JACXGK010009591.1:0-10954 GCA_016801125.1 Novumbra hubbsi
TCAGGATGTGTGTGTGTGTACCTGAGTTGTAGAGCTAGTCCTGGGGGGATGAGTCTGGGTTAGATCTCAGGATGTGTGTGTGTGTACCTGAGTTGTAGAGCTAGTCCTGGGGGGATGAGTCTGGGTTAGATCTCAGGATGTGTGTGTGTGTACCTGAGTTGTAGAGCTAGTCCTGGGGGGATGAGTCTGTGGCCTATACGACCAATCTGTGCTGGGTAAACCCCCACCAGTTCGATCAGTGTTATATGCCTGAGGTCCAGACCACACTGGGCATGCTGGAACACACACACGTTTATATCATAAACACGCACACAGATTAATATCATAAACACACCAAACACGAATTAATATTATAAACACACATACACAGAATAATATAATAAGCACACCTAACATACACACAGATTAATATCATAAACACACACACAGATGAATATCATTTCAGACAGGAGACACCATGTTCTTAATTTTTCGAGAAACAATACACATACGATGTCCTTGTGTTAAGTTCAGTTCCTTTGGAGTATCTCCATAAACCAGCCATCTTGGTAAATGGGAGTAAACTGAACTTGGCGTAATCATCCCAGTCTGCTGTGACATTTCTGTTTATTAGGTGTGAAGCCACTACAACAAGCAACACCTTCACACACACACACACAGCTAAGCAGGAAGGATGCACACAGACATGTGCATCTTCCAACCATCTTCCCTCTCTTCATCCATCTTGCCTCTCTTCATCATCTTCCCTCTCTTCATCATCTTCCCTCTCTTAATCCCCTTAATTTTCCCTCTTTTTATTTCTCCATCTTCCTTCTTTCCCTCCATCTTCATCCCTCATTTTCCCTCCCTTCATCCCTTTCTCCGTCCCTCAATGTGTCCCTCCCTCACCTGCATGTTGGTCATTTGAAACCTGTAGTAGTGATTGGCAGCTGTAGGAGCCGAGATGATTAGGAGGCGTCGCTTCTCATAGAACTGGTCCAGCAGACCCGAGGCTGTTCGCACCCCAACATTGATGTTCATGGCTGTGGTATAACATGACGTAATAAAACTCCACACCATGGCATTATATCATGTCCAATTATCTTATTCTATGAAAGCAAATTAAATCATTATTGCAGAGTGACTACATACATGGATATACTCTCTATATATTTATATATATATATATACACACGTACCTGAACAACTCTCTCTATATTTATATATATACATACCTGAACAACTCTCTATATATTTATATATATATATATATATATAAATATATAGAGAGTTGTTCATATATATATATATATATATATATATATATATATATACGTACCTGAACAGGTGGTTTCTGTGCCCGACCAGGTGAGCCCATACTGACACACCCTGGCAACGCTACCCTGCAGCTCGTATCCTCCTGTACACCTGAATTGGCAGGTGGCTCCATAGTTATCCTTGTCACTGTCACACTTCATATAGCCGTTCTCTGGGGGAGTCAAGGGACTGCAACGGCCGACTTGCAGCACAAAAAGGACATTTTTAGAGTCTTACAACATTTATGTGTTTTTTTTATTTAAATGTCAGAACATTCTACTATATTTAATGTACATGAAACCATTCTAACTGTTTGGTGTCACCTCGTAAGAACATTCTACTATATTTAATGTACATGAAACCATTCTAAATGTTTGTGTGTCACCTCGTAAGAACATTCTACTATATTTAATG
This sequence comes from Novumbra hubbsi, assembly GCA_016801125.1. Classification (NCBI taxonomy): domain Eukaryota; kingdom Metazoa; phylum Chordata; class Actinopteri; order Esociformes; family Umbridae; genus Novumbra; species Novumbra hubbsi. The sequence continues at coordinate 1,711 of JACXGK010009591.1, forward strand.
TACATGAAACCATTCTAAATGTTTGTGTGTCACCTCGTAAGAACATTCTACTATATTTAATGTACATAAAACCATTCTAAATGTTTGGTGTCACCTCGTACTCTGACTGAGAAGTGGCAGCTGGCCTTGTTTCCTGCTCGGTCAAACACAGTGTAGGACATCTTATGGAGTCCCTCGGGGAAGTGTCCAGGAGGCTTTCCTTTTAGGATGACACTGTAAACACAGTCTCAGTCAAAAAACTTCTGGTTTTGAATAGTAATGAAGAATAACTGAATATTTAACCCAATAGTTATACTCCACCACTGCTACTCTATCAGTACTAAGGTTGTCTAGGTGAGAGTGGGATATCCAAGAGTGTAATGCTATTGAAACTCCTGCTAATGCTACCGCTACTGCTACTACTAGATAGGAGAGAAGAGTGGCCCCTTCTGGCAACATCTGAGCATTTGGTCTCCCATTCATTGACCCACCAGGACAGGAAAATCAGCCACGGGAGGATTCACTGTTGCGCTGGCAAACAAAAAACACTAATACTGCTGACACAAATAATACTAATGCTACCATTACTGCTACTACTCCTCATCCATAATCTCATCCTCTACTAAATAAAGGGTTAAGGGTCAGACTGACTCTGTTAGGATGCCATCAGCTGTGTCCTGACCCTCAGGTGTGTCCCAGGTGACCCTGGCAGTCAACATTCCAGGATCTGCAGTCTTGACCTTCAGGTTTGGACATTTTATCACTGGGACATCCACATCTTCAAGACAGACAAGAGGAGAGATGGAGAGGGTGGGTTGAATGGGGAGTAGACAGAAGGCGAGATGGAGAGGGTGGGTTGAATGGGGAGTAGACAGAAGGAGAGATGGAGAGGGTGGGTTGAATGGGGAGTAGACAGAAGGAGAGATGGAGAGGGTGGGTTGAATGAGGACAGGAGGAGTAATGGAGAGGGTGGGTTGAATGGGGAGTAGACAGAAGGAGAGATGGAGAGGGTGGGTTGAATGAGGACAGAAGGAGAGATGGAGAGGGTGGGTTGAATGGGGAGGATACAAGATGTACAGGGAAGATAGAGAAAGTGAGATGAACAGAATAATTTCTGAGAGTTTTTGTGCTGCTACCTGTTTGTGTAATTGGAAATATTTTGAACATGAGAATGTCATGTCACAGTCCATGTGTCCCTCACATGTCAACATCAAATTAGTCAAATTAAAATGCAGTGTGTTGTCTGGAAACAACAGGATAGATGTCCGCTTTTTCCAAACCACCACCCACCCACAGACACAAATACTGTGATCATTCACCATCAAGGTGCTAAGACCAGCAATATTCAGCCATTTGTATAACATAAACACATTCAACATCATTTTTGCATGTACATTTGTAGGAGGATGTATCTCATATCTTTTATCTCCTGCAAATCAAACACGGCCTTACATAGTGATTGTAAAGATACAGCATTCTTGCCCAGTGATTCTGAGACAAGGACTGATGCTGTTTGTTCTGAAGAGAATGGGATTTAGAATTGTATGGAGAGAAACCTGCACACCCTTGGCAGTGAGGCAGCCTCTGGGGTGGCAGGATTCAATGTGCTTTTCAGAAGGCCAGAGTCAATAAGACTCACACAGCTACAGACAGACACACAGAAACACACACTCAAACTCACCGACGCAAACACTCTCTCCTGAAGTCCAAGACTTCTGGTACTGGCAGGTTACAGTCTTGGGCCCCTTCAGAGTGTATCCAGGAGAGCAGAAGAACTCACAGCGTGAGTTAAAGTAGGAGCCATCTGAACACTTATAACCCACATTAACAGGCATCTGCAGCTTAGGACACCGAACCTCTGAGAGAAACAAAAATCAGATCCATAAATGTATTTTCATAACTTGATTAATGGACAATGCAGAAGGTAAATCTGATTATATTTTAGTATCTACAGCAGGTGTGTGTTAGTCTGTGTGTGTGTGTGTCTCACTCCTGCAGGTCTAGTTTCCAGACCAGCGTTTGCTGGCCATACACACTACCTCTTTATGTTTGTGTGGGTCTGTGTGTATGTGTGTGTGTGTCTCACCTCTACAGGCGTAGTTTCCAGACCAGCGTTTGCTGGCCATACACACTACCTCTTTATGTTTGTGTGGGTCTGTGTGTATGTGTGTGTGTGTCTCACCTCTACAGGCGTAGTTTCCAGACCAGCGTTTGCTGGCCATACACACTACCTCTTTATGTTTGTGTGGGTCTGTGTGTGTCTCACCTTTACCGGCATAGTTTCCAGACCAGCGTTTGCTGGCCATACACACTACCTCTTTATGTTTGTGTGGGTGTGTGTGTCTCACCTCTACAGGCGTAGTTTCCAGACCAGCGTTTGCTGGCCATACACACTACCTCTTTATGTTTGTGTGGGTCTGTGTTTCTCACCTCTACAGGCGTAGTTTCCAGACCAGCGTTTGCTGGCCATACACACTACCTCTTTATGTTTGTGTGGGTCTGTGTGTGTGTGTTTCTCACCTCTACAGGCGTAGTTTCCAGACCAGCGTTTGCTGGCCATACACACTACCTCTTTATGTTTGTGTGGGTCTGTGTGTGTGTGTTTCTCACCTCTACAGGCGTAGTTTCCAGACCAGCGTTTGCTGGCCATACACACAACTTCAGTGTGTCCCTGCTGCATCTCATAGCCCCTTTTACAGCGGATTTTACAGCGTGAGCCCATCACGTTCCTGTAATGTCCCCCTCGAGGACTACGGCAACTCACATCGCCATGCTTCACTTTTATGGGGGCGCACCAAGGTGTCCCTAAAAACCAGTAGTGCGGGAAAATCAAAATGGAGAATCCTATAATCAATAATACAACACATCTTTCAATAGGTTCCAATAACCATCCATAAAAAGATGGAAATACAACACATCCTTCAATAGCTTCCAATAACAATACATAGAAAACATGGAAATATAACACATCCTTCAATAGGTTCCAATAACCATCCATAAAAAGATGGAAATACAACACACCCTTCTACAACTTCCAAAAACCATCCATACTAAAAATGTATATAATCTTTGTCAATGTAAAAAACTGCTAGTTAATAGTGAGACAGAGGTAATCTATGTTTTTCATACCTTACTCTGACATCGCTGGTCTTAGTGGTGAAGGTAGTAAGATACCATAGCAACATACATACATCATCCACAGGCCCCTCAGGATGATGTTCTAGCGAGAACATCTAGAGAGATGAAGCTACAATGCTAATGAATCCAAGATTCAGTTGGTCACAGACACACTGTCACTTACCGTACTCCATACTGATACCCGAGCAAAACGAAGGACTGCTAGAGTATAAAAATAAATCATGTGTTTGTGTGTGTATTTATGTCTTTGGATATGACCTATTGGATCTCTATTGGATCAATTAATCACTACTAAACCCACCATATATTCAAAATCAAGGCTATAGTGTATCATTATTTAGATCTGACACCTAAGTTGCCTGTTTTCCCCAACATCTGGACCACTCCAACACTTGAGTGAAGGATCATTTGGGAATGCCTGGTTTGAAGGCCTCCATGTTTATATTTAAGGGAAATAAACTTGCAATCCACAGCATTCACCTCCGTTTCTACGAGCATCTTCATCATCTCCATAGTATCCTGACCCTGGGGAAAGAAGAGGAGAGGAAAGCAGCCAATGACCAGGCAGGGAGACAGTGCAAGGCTGCGTTCAGGATTAGAGCATTGAAAATGTTTCAAAACGTGATGTACGGTACAGGCCCAATACATAAAGATGAAAAGAGGTCTCATCTGTGTATCCATGCCATGACATCATCTGTTACAGCACGGTCAGAGCTGTTAAATCAACTCTAAGTTCAATGAATCAATGTTGGATAATTATTTGCTTCACTCCTGCTGATGACCTGGTTGGTGTTGCTTAATGACCTGGTAGAAGTCACAAGTAGAGATCAGCCAATATTCAACAGAGTCATCAGGACTGATCAGCCAATACCCACCTGGTCATCAGGATGGATCAGATAATTACCAACTGGGTTATTAAGACTGATCAGCCAATAACCAAACAGGTCATCAGGACTGAAAATCACACATTTTACACGACATTAAAATGGCTGTCTTCATCAGCAGTACCCATGCTGGAACGTGTTTTCTCAGAGTAATTTTCTCTAAACATCTCTGTGGGCTAATCCTTGAGCAAGAGGTTTGGTGTTTTGTGAGAAAGCATTAATAAAACAATATTATCACGGTTGGAAAACATTGTTAAACTGTTCCTCCATAAAGGACCCCAGGGTTAGATGATGAGGAAGACTTCTTTGCATGCAGAGAAAATGATTCCAAGCAGTTGGACGATAAGACATGAAAGAGAGGTGGTCCTACCTAACCCTTCGATATTTCCAATATTTTCAGTAGTTGGTTGAGGCTGAATTCTGTTAGGTCACCAACATACTTACTGTGATCTCTTTAGCGGGTAAAGAGGACTTACTGCACACACTCTGAAGGTGATGGACCCATGTCTGAATGTACCCTTATATACAAGGTTAACCCTTGTGTAAAAAACCTAACCAGAAACAGAAATCCAAATTCCCAAATACTGATTTTCGGTACTAGTAGAAAGCCCCATAGCCCAAGGCAGGTGATACTTCCCCTGAAACAGAGCTAGTCTATCATTACACACATACTGACAGTGACACTTCCATCCTGGGACCTGCAGCAGACATCCTTACATTATTATAGTCTCTCACTCTGTCTCTTTCTTCCTATCAGCCTAGCCCAGGGGTGGGCAAATATTTTGGCTCGGGGGCCACATCAGGATTTTGAAATGAAATGGGGGGCCACATTTGTTTTTGTAATTTGTTAATCATAATTGATTTGGAGGCCAGAAAAGGGCAAAAGTTAAAACATACATTACATATGTACAGTAGATCCCATATAAGGTGTAAATAGTTAAAATTCTGACTCAGATGTATAAGAATGGGCTGGTGAATTGTTTTTTTAATTCCCCCCAAAATAATTTTATTACATTCCGTGGGCCGGATGGGACAGCCTCGCTGGCCGCATTTGGCCCTCGGGCCGTAGTTTGCCCACGCCTGGCCTAGGGGATCTTATTAGAATATTGCATACATTAGGACGTAATTTTATAATTGATGTATCTTCTACATTTTGTCAGCACTGGTTGGTTTCAGGGTAAGGGCTTCACATTTGGGCTAGATTAGGATTAGAGTAAAAGTAATAATTAAAGGATCAGTAAAAGAGTTTTTGAAGGGCAATCAACTTAAATCTCCATTTAAAGAACAAGCAAATGATAAACATTTATTTGTTCATGGTAGAAACTGAACATAAAACCTGTAACAACAAAGAATTATCCCTAGAAACCTTTTTATTAGGTCCCCATTAGGGAAAGGGAAATGATTGGGCATAGTGTTACCATGTGTTTGTGTTGGGGAAGGTGGCTCAATTCATTTTAATGAAGGACTATGTGTGCAAATCTTGGGAGACAACTTTATGCAAATCACCAAAACCAACTGCAAGATTTTGTGTAGGTTAGGATCTCAGAACGCCCACAAATGCCACACCCGTGCCACACGCGTGCCACACGCGTGCCACACGCGTGCCACACGCGTGCCACAACCATGCCCTCATGCACACCCAAATTCTTGGTCACGAACAAGCCACTCTGGGCGATAGCGTGACTAACCCTAGATCAGGTTTAGGCATAAACATTTGGTCACTGTGGTTAAGGTTACGTTAAGTATTTCTGGGTTAGGATAGAAAGAGAAACTTTTGTGTCTGCGTGTCTGATTTTGTTGAGCTCTGAGGATGCTAAACAGAGAAGTCTCTGTGCACATTCCTCAATGCTCTGTACACCTTAGAGGAAAGGAGTATACAGAATGTATGTTACTTAGCAGCACGTTAACCAAGACAAACAGCCTTGTTAAATCAATGCCACAGACACGCTTAAACACACAGGACCACAACTCCTGTTGTCAGTCATTTTAGCATTGTTTACTGTTGTTTTCAAACTAAGCAGCTTATTTTACATGTCAAAGACTCTGTATCTCACAGAAGTAGTGAGCTACACTGCCATGGAAAAAGACCAACCTTTAACGCAAGATTTTAACCTAATTTAAAAACATATTAACCTGTACCACAAATCTTACACAATCTAAAGCACAAACCCAAACATTTCTCTCTCTCTCTGACAGATGGTATGGAAATACACACATGCATCCAAACTTTTTTCTGGTCCCATCCGGGCATGGAACTTGTTTTAGTATGTGCATCTCCAGTGACTTTTTCAACACAGGGTGCTTTCCCCAGTTTGCACTCATCCATCTTAATGAATTAGTATGCTAGTATGACAATATGTATGTATGTATGCGTGTGTGTGTGTGTGCTTGCTTGTGTGTCTCTGCATGCTTGTTTTTGTGTGTGTGTGTGTTTAAGACCGTTTGTGTCCATCTGTGACTGTATTTAACCAGCCTATGAGACAACACAGCACAGCTACATATCAATCATTGTTAAAACTGAAACAACAATAACGAGATCGGTATCCCTGCATAATCTTCCTGTCAGCCTCAGCGTAATGAAACAAAAACCCCTTGCACGTGACAGAGATGAGCCACACAGATTGGCGGCGTCCTCTGTGCAAGCTAGGGAACGGGAGGGAGGCTGAGCAATCGAGCTGGTATTCCGAACACAGAAGCCCTTGTGTGGCTTTGGCCAAATATCCGGAGCAACCTGCTCTGATTGCAGGGCACCAAACCGGACACACTGGGCGGAATGTAAGTGGGAAAAGCTGACTGGAGGTGGAATTATAGGCTACTGACAGGAAAGTCCATATGATTCGCTACTGTTTTAGGATGAGTGAAATCTTAGGTATTTACATAATACTGGAATAAATTAAGAGACCACTGCAACTTTGTCTTGAAAAAGTTGCAAAGGAACGTTTTGAATGAGGAACAGATGGGTTCAAATTAAGAGACCACTGCAAATTGAACTCTTTTGTTTCTCACTCAAAACGTTATTTTTCAACTGATTTGGAAAGGAAAGAAAAAGGTGCAGTGGTATCTTGATTTTTTCCAGAGCTGTATTAGTTTGAGGAACGTTTTACGCACAGATCTTCTTGGTAGCTTATGGACATATCTTTTAACAGAGCACCTTTAAAGTCATTGCGTATAGTGCAGAATAGTTGCTTTGAATGAAAAAAGTAAAACTGAACAACACTCAAAAACGAAGGTAAAGCTTGACCAAGTAAGCATTTAGAAGCCAGACCTCACCTTATACGTTATCAATTACATGCCCGTTCTACTGCGAGCGAGTTGTATAGGAGCTGTCCTCCAGAGGCGCACTACACTCCCCCCGCTTTCCCCCCAGCCTTACTCAACCCCCTCCACGTAAACAGAAAATGTTGCTCACTAAAAAGAACCAGCAGGACATGAGCATGAATGAGCATAGATCAAATATTTCAACATTTGCTAAGTCCTAAATTCCAATGCATTGCATTAAAACGTGTGTTTTATAAACTAACATTACAGGACGTCGACCATTCGGGTATTTGTGGTTTAACGAAATCCTTCTGATCCGCGGGATAGATGTCAATGTGTCATTCCTTACCTTCATACGCTAAGCTGAAGCAGAGCTGGACAACCACGAACAAAATAACTACTGCCCAGGTGTCCATATTCACGCGCGGGATACACTTCACTATCTTCAGAAAAACAAAACTTCCAACGCATTCCAAAATTCCAAAGACCCGCCTCCTACTCCAGAAACTCGACCGGATTTACTTCCGTTGGGATCCAATAGAATCGGGCCGAGCCGTGAAAGCAGTTGAGTTTTTTAAACCCTGCAACCTACTTATACAAAACATTTAACCCTCAAACTAAGTAACTTTGGTTTTTATTCAACAGCTCAGGCATTTAGTTCTAGTTACTAATGCAGCAGACGCAGCTAATACATTCCCATGTTTAAATCAAATCTAATAGGTCAACTAAATAAAGCCAAAACCCCAAGACATCATTGTTCAATGTTCACCACACACACACACAACTTTGACTGTCCAACAGATTTATTTTCTGATCTCTTTAGGGGTGAGTCTCCAAGAAATGTTGAACTGTGCTTCTTTTCTTCAAGTGAAACAGGATGTTTCAGCCAAACAGCTTATGTGCAGTCGTCTATATCTCGCTCTTAAGTTAAACTTACTTGAATAAAGTATTTAAAACACACAACTATTGAATATAGCCACAGTTCATCACCCAGCATCTGTTGGGGCCAGTGGATTGGAGACTTCGGGCAGAAATACGTGGTTCCTTATTCTCCACTACTCTTGATAACTTTTCCACAGAGAATGGGAGTACAGACAAACAAATCAAATTGCAATCTGCTTTTTCAATGTTTAACCAGTATCTTCAGACATTCATACTGTCAATACCTTCCGTGGAGTGTCTTTTAGGATTTTATGATGGGGCTGCATTAAAATAACTCCTTTCAGCGCCCCCTGTCGTCCTCTGAATGCCCCGGGGCACCACTGCCCCCGTAGAGAAACACCACACTTAGAATAGTAGCACTGAATTATACGTTACTATGATTGATTTGATGTTAATATTTCACAGAGATATTTACTTGTGAGGGCCATTGTCAGTTCCCCTCCACAGATTACTTGAGTAATTAGGTCCTGGATGCTGTGACTCGCTGGGAGTGCTGGGGCACTCTGTGATTGGCTAGCTTTTCAGGGGGTAGGCACAACCTTCCATTTCCACTTTCCCCTAAGAGTAAAGGTCCCCATCCACTGTAACAAGACCAAAATGTAAAAAATTATCCACCCTCGTCATTAGATGAAAAAAAGGTTAGACTATTCATAGAGATCAGAACCCAAATGTAAAATCACTGTTTACCTGTCACAAATGCTGAGTGGTGGAATCCACAAGACACTGGCCGTCCCACCAACACCTTCCTGGGCTCTGAAGCATAGCTCTCGGTTCCCTGACGGATTTGGCCCAGGGGTTGTCCCCCCTCATGAACAGCTTTCTGTCCAAAACACAAACAAACAGAATATGTGTTTTCACATCTACCTGTCAGGGTAGGCGTTAAAGCCAGCTGTCAGCATTTTGATGGGTGTGTGGTCAGAAAATGGATATTAAATTTTCTGAAGCATTATATTCATGTTACTCTTACATCTTCTGAAGAAATATATAACGGTTCTCTTACATCTTTAGAAGAAATATGTAATAGCGATAAGACTAGTACGTCT
>JACXGK010009592.1:0-19682 GCA_016801125.1 Novumbra hubbsi
CTAATAGGCGGAGCCTCGACTGTGTGTGTGACAGACGGCCACCTATAGAATGGACCAGTCCTAATAGGCGGAGCCTCGACTGTGTGTGTGACAGACGGCCACCTATAGAATGGACCAGTCCTATGGGCAGATGGGCAGCCTGCTGCGAAGTGGCTCCCGGCAGACCCTGTTCGCCAGCCAGCTCATGCGTTACGCCGACCTATACTCCTCCACCTGCATCAACCTGCTGCACTACCCCTTCAGTTACCTGTTCAGGGCCACGCCCATGTTGGTGAGTCCCCCCTCAGACAGCCGGGAGAAAATAACTGGGACATGCATCCACTTTTCCATAAGACCTCTGGCTAAAAAAAACGAATTCTGCCCCTGGTCTGTCCAGATGCCCCATGAGACCGTGGATCATCCCTCACCCGACTTCTTTGCTCTGGATCAGGTCCACAGGATGGCCGAGGCTAAGGTTTGACCCTTTGACCTACACATGTATTTACTAAGGCTGTTGTTTTCTGTTTTATAAACAGTGTGAGTAAAACAGTGTATCAGAAGTCTTTCATGAAAAGATTAAATGTAAATTGGTGTTGTCTCAATTTTCTAAAGTCCACCTTGATTTGAAATGAAGCATAACCTCTTTTCATGCAGAACACGATTGAACAAGGTGACACACAGGATGGGAGAGAGACATGAGGATGTATTTACCAAAACACTTTTTCTGTTTTGACATGTTAACCAATTGGTGGTTGTGTGTGTTTTTATTTTTTACTGATAATTGACTACAGAATGTATAAGACGATGTTTAGCGCCGCCTGCTGGAAGACAGTTGAATACGTTGTTTTTCTACTATCAAAATACCATTTGGACACTGGAGATGGGACAATAAACTGAAAATGATTTAGTTGGTCATTCATTGCAATTGATAGCCTATACTAGAGCAATGCTATGTTTTAATTCTAAACGTTTACTAATCTGTGTGATGGTCAACGAGAAAAAGCTATAACCAGCTATAACCATCTAACTAGGATATTTGTCTCTCCCCAATATCGCTGGACTAATAAACACAGATTTTAAGGTTATTGTTATATTTGTTTTTTGTTTTTTTGTTTTTATTTGTGCCTATCTATTTTGTTTTATTACTTATGATCATTTATGCAATTCCATTACTTTTATGCATTTATACAATTTGTTTTCGGCAAAAATGTTTATCAACCTATTTCTGTCCAATGTCAAGATTTCATAGTGAATTATGCAGGCTGGCTGATACAGCCTATGTTCATTAAGGATGTAGGTATGCATAAGTAGTGGTTACAACATGACCAAAGCTCAGTGGATTTTTTGTAAATTATAATATGAATCAGTGACAAAACCATTTCATTCTTTCTCTTGTGTTGTCTTCAAAGCATCCCATATTAATATTAAAAGCCACCTCTCGCCTTTGTATTAAGTTGTTTATTAAAGATGTATTAAATACAATAAAAGACCTAAACGGATCCTTCCTAAAATATTGAAACCAACGCCTAACAAATAGGGCTCTTGGAGTGTGATTACACCCTTTTCCCTTAGGATGGCGTCAGATTGCTATTCTGTGCAAAACACTCCTCTGTACAGCCCACTGTACAGAAGCCCACTGGGTGAGTTGTTTCCTTTTAATATCACGATTTATTCTAGAACACTGAGGTTACAACATATAACCAGGATTTTAACAACCTTAACATCCAAAACAATCAAAAAGAAATAGAATAAATCGAATATCAAGAATAGTACATGTTATAAAAGAATTGGCCAAATTCATGTTGAGGTGCAGGCCTGTGATACAAAGCATGTTTTTCGTTGTCTTGTTATATCGTTAACATTTAAATAGTGTAACATTTGATTAGTCAACCGCATTTGCGTTTAAAATATATTTTCTTAAGGATTGTATTTCGTTACAAAATCCCATGTTCAACACATTAGCTTCAAATCTGACTATAAGTCAATTATATTTGCTCATAACGCAATAATATGTTATTACATCCCAGCAATTTTTAGTTTTTTTAATTAGTAAATGGTTAAAAATATATAAAGTCTTAGTGATATTAAACACACCTCATTATTTTCGAACCTAGGTCTAATTGTTTTGTTCCGGTAGAAAACGTGTATTACTTTTCACTGCAGAAGGTAACCCCAAAAATGTTACGGCTTGGTCACATTCAGGAACAGGGGGGCATCATGTGTACCCAATTTGTGACTGAACCTCATTATTCCAGGGCCCTTCTATGGAACAGCCAATCATTTCAGTTTTTACTTTTACTTTACTATAGTCCCACAGGACAACCATAGTTTTCAAGACAAACACACACCACTTAAAGGGAATATGGCTTTTACCAAGTAGATCTATAAATAGATCTAATATAATTATTGTCACAATCATTCTTGAACTATGCAATGAAGACCAAGGATTTAATGTACAGGCATTATTTCAACACAATGTATGAAAGATGAACTCCCCACGTGTGCAAAAAAGACAAAATGAAAAAGTAGAACTATAAAAAGGTTCATGTTACAATTTTTTTTTTTTTGTTGAGAACATTCTGTCTGTGCTACCTAATTCACTCCAACAGACCAGTCCAACACAAAACTGATGAGAACCTTTTTATTTACTAAACACGATGCATGCACAATAACATCATTTTAACACTAAACTCCAACATCTGTTTCTTGTTAGTCAACACGAGGAGGCCTTCATTGTGTCTAACACAATTGTGCCTATGACCTGGTATGACGACCTAATTAACTCATTTACTTATCCTTTGCCGTATACTGGGAGTAATGGGGCTTGCCTTAGCCACACACGAGTGATACGCCAAACCATTGACCTGTAGGACTTAGTGTAGACATGGAGTTCTCTACCCAGTCAGATATGACTGCAGACACACTACCGTCCCCCATTCCACGCATTCCAGGATTTCCCAGAAAGCATTGCAAGCAAGCCTCAACAAGTCACATTCTTTACTTAGGGAGAATTTCACACAGTCAAGTGGCTTAGATAGGTCTACTCCACCTTAATAATACTTCACTTCAGCATGGATGGAAATAAATTATTTGGAAAAATATAGTCTCTCCATAAAGCAGTTACTTTTTAATTGTAATTCTTTAACAATTGACAACGCCTAACAAATTATAGTCAGCAACATCACATCAGTAACCGAACAGAAATAAACTCCCGGTATTAAAAGGACTGTATTGGACCAACATTGTGTATCACTGATCAAGGTGCTCAGGCTGGAGATCTCCAACACTAAAACGTGTTTCCCTGTCTAGCCAAGACATTTTTGGAAGGGAATATTTTGGGCTTTTGAATGTTGGCCCAAACATTAATTTGATTTAGTCATGAGTCAAAGACCAACCTGGGTTCATAGTGATTTGAAGCAAAACAATACATTTGAGTTTGACACAACCAACTACCTCAGCATTCTGATCCTTTGAAGGGCTCCCAGATGAGGCTACACACGGGACCATCTTATACCATCTCCCATCCCCCTCCCCCACCACCACACAGAACTGGACCTGCCTCCCTACATTCCTCTAATACCCTCCCCCCAGACCGGCCTGCCACTACAGAGGATGCTCAGAACAGACCAGGATCAACTCTACTTGAAGACATGTCTTATTTACTTTGGGAGACCTTACACTTGGGGGCTCAACGACATTCTGTAAACTCCTTTCTAAACCATCTAAAGACACCAACATCTGATCATTTATGAGATATTTTTAAAAGGACTGCTGTTTTAGATAACAAATGTGTCCAGTGTCTTGCTTTTGGCTATATTTATATTGTTTGTAAGAGTAATGTATACAGCTGTTGGATGGATGTGGTATTTACCACTATACACACTCTAATTAAGTTAGGATAGTGGAGTGAACTTTTAGAAACATTGAACATTGCTTTATGTGCTACTTTTAGATGATCCCCTTCTTGGAAAAGCATACTGCAGCCACATGTCTCTAGCTCACAAGTGGTCGCTACTATTGATTCATGAATGTTATTTGATACTACTGGAAGAGAAAATGAAAGAAATACAACTAACCCTGTCCATTCCACCATCCCCTCACCACGACTTCAGAGAGAGCTGAGGCCAAATGCTATGACAATACTATTGCACTGCTAGAATGGATGGTACAGTAGTGCAACATTGTCAAAGCAGCTGACCTCAGCAGGTGTCAGCAGGTTCACATGGATACAGCCATTGTCTATGGCCAATAGAGGAGCACCATCTAAAGCTGGACACGCCGTGTGAGCCGTTGTGTGTAACGCACAGTCCCCATCAACTCACGTCACTTGAGACATTAAATCTTGTTTACACCGTCACACAAGAGGCAAAACAATCATGGCTGCAAAAAAACTGTTCAATTATGGATTTTAAGTGGGCACCATTATATCGACAAGATAGACAAAGCTGACACAAACTCCACGAATTTAACTACAGAAACACGAAGAACTGAACAAGTTGAATATTTGCGAAGAAGTTAAACGAAGAGGCCAAATATAGCCACACCGACAATCCACGTGCACAGGTACAGGCCTCATATGTATGGCCTGTTAACTCACTGAGGGGGGGTAGGTTAAGGCCACCGAGGGAGGTGTGGGGCTCCGTTTCGTCAGCCAATGCCCTTTTAATATTGCACTGCTCATCTCAATGCCCAGTAGTACAACAGAAAAAGGGCAATGGACGACAACATGGACACCATGAGCCTCATCTGGAGATAGTTGTCCTGCTCACTCCAATACGCCTGTTCCACCATGACACCTCAATCAAGCAACGGGCGATCAACTCTTATCTGTTAGATTCAATAGCCAAGTTAAGATACAACATTAGACGGCCACTTGATAATAAAGTTGATTTTACAATCCTCTGCTGTTAACACAAAGTCTTTTAAGAAATGTAACATGTGGAGAAAGGAAAATAACTGAAGTCGTCAGGAACACATTTAAGAATTTAAAACACAACATATTCAATAACCTGGTTATTTTCTAAAGTTTCAGTTATGCCAATATACTTTTAATAGGCATCATGTCTTTCCTCACATTCCATTGGGAGAAAAGGGGTTTTTCCAAGAATTATTACTAGTTCTAATGGAATTTATTCTAATTCTGAAATGTATTTTAATTCTGAAATGTATTCTAATTCTGAAAACGGGGACATTTTGTTCCGGTGCAACATTTTCATTTAGACTTTGTACTCCTAAAATCATGGCTCAAAACTTAATCTGGCACATGTATAATGTTTTCTGCTTTGGTGTTTAATGTCTAAAATCTTACATTAAAATCAATCATTTATTACGCCTATATTTTGTTTAAAACATAAAACAAATATTGAAGCCTATCGTTTGTCGACAATTCAAGCGAAAAACTTCAGTACATAGCATTCTCTCCAGTCATCAAACCTATCCACAACTGATAGTTAATATCAGTACATTAAGTCATGTCAAATAATGCACGTGTTCTTAGGCTACTTTATAGCAATATAAGTACATAAAACCTATGTAAAGTGTCCTAAACTAATTTCAATTAGGCTAGAGAAATCCCAATAGTTTCCATGCATTACAATTACAACATTTAAATATTTATATTTTTACATCAACAGAGAGAGCACAAACTTGTCAACGAACCTTTGTTTTCCTTGAATTTTCGACTTCAATATAAATAGATAATTATCATTACAGCAGGAACGGATACAATCTGCAAACAAAACGTGCCTCCCCTTTCACTACAACGCAGATTACTTGTTAGATTGTAGTCTACTGTGTGACTCTATGCACAATCCATGGTTGAATATGTCCATTGCAATTCTTAACAGACAATTATACTTGATGCATCGATTTAGGAGTATAATTCAAAATTTGATGCTTAATCCAGCTGTAAAAAAGCACGAATTGGTAGAATCTTTTAGAGAGGGAGGTCTTCCTTCCCCAGTCTTTAAAGTCCTGATGCGCAAGAAAATGACAAGCCCTTCTTGATGTCTTATCTTCGCCTAATTATTTTAAATAACCCTTTGATGACTCCCACATCCACCCTTCCCAACTTGCCAGTTTCGCCCTGAGCTCCCGCCATTTCCGCCCGATGCTACTCACACAAACAGAGGACCCCCCAAATTCATGAATGGTATGCTACCTAGCCAAGGGAGGGACAATCAATCCGTTAGACAAAAAAGGAAAAGGAAAAGTTGACGGAAATATAGGGACAAGCCCCACTATGAACAACACATATATGTCCAATGCATTTTGGTTTCACCCCGTCATTTCCACATGCGTTGGTAAAAAGCCCCTTCCCTCGCGCGTGTAGATAAAAATATCAACTCTTTCATGCACAACCGCACGGCCTCCGAGATCCAGACTCCATCTTTGACTACTTGACATTCAGAGCCTGCCGGAGCAAATTCCTCGTTTGCATGCCTTCTGCTGATTGGCTTCTTCTTGCGCTAGTCTTTGCCATATGATAAGCCATTGGTTTATTTTCGGGGTGTTCAACGTTTCTATCGGTTCCAGGATTGGTCACATTCAAGGAGCGCCACAACCTATACCGAATGCATGATTAACTATCTCCCATTCACAAATTTCTCATCACCATTACTTTTCAGTATGCTATTTATCTACTTCTTCCATAGCAAGTCGCACGCGTCTTTTCGGCGTATAACAGGATTAAACCATAATGATTATGGCTGTTATTATTAGCCTACAATAATTTAAACACCCCAAAGACTAGCTTCAGCGTCCGGTTATCTCTTGATCGTTGGTCAGTGGATTATTTTGTTTATTGCAAAAATTTAATAAAAAAGGTTACTTCGTTAATATTTAATTTCCTTTCTGAATTTGAAAAAGTAAACTTTTGTAGAAAATCTGACATGGATTAACAATAAAGAAAAAGACAAAACATGTGTCCGCTCTTTCATCTTTGTTTGGTTGATGCCAGGAAGTGCACATTTCCTCAAAATATTCATAAACTTGTCATAGAATATTTATAGGCATTGGTAGGTTTTAGGTTTACGGAGGGCTACTTAATATCTTGGGAAATTGATTTACTCAACTTGTTCTGGGCTTAAACCTCCTGACCAGGGATAAATGCTGTAAAAAGCTAACTAGCATTCTCGTTTAAACTGTTGAAGCTAAAGAATCTAAAAAAGGATGTTTTACATTTTTAGGCCTCCCAATGTCAAACATTTTTAAACGTTTATTGAGGGCTCCTGAATTGTGCTGTGGTAAAGTCGCTGCCTCAGAGCTGTGTCATTCAAATCCTACTTGCTAATTGGTCCTGACTCTCGCAGAGGGAGGTGCCAGGGGAGACCACTGTCGGGTATAGGGAGTTAAACATGTCAATTCAAGGTGTAAGGATCCCCAACCGAGGTGGTATGTGTAGTTAAACCCTTTCAAAACAGTTGTCCAGAAGTACTGCAGAAAATGTATACTTTGTGAAGGAGTTGTGGTGGTGTCCTGGAGGAATGCTAGAGGATTCAAAATCCTGACAAACATGACAATTTCTTGAGGATATGACCACTCATTCAGGAGATTGATCAGTTTTACAGGACCGAAACCTATGAATATGATATTCTGTCATAACATTTATATCACCCATGCTATGTAATATGGTGTAATTGAATGACACTAAATTCAAAAAGCAACAACATAGCTAGTTCATCCTAATAGTAACATCAGATACCACCAGTATCAAAAATGAAATTGCCAGCAATAACATCACAGCACCTAAAAAATGACCAGATAGTCAAGTAACATGAATCATTTGTGTATCCTTTACTTACATTTATTGTTGTAGGGAATGTCTCAATCTTGAATGGTTGAAGATATACAGTTGATCAGTTAGTTTATGCAGATTATTGTTGTTATTGAAGACAGATTTAGTTTAGTCTAGGACCAAAATATCAAGCTCCATTTTCCATTTTTCCGGTTTTTATAATAGGACCGTTTAAACAAGTGGAACAGAAAGTTGTTTGGCGTCACTAGTTCATAGGTTTCATTTTGTTGAGGGATTGACTTCCACAAGCTGTTACTAGCTGGCATTTCTATAGTCATTAACCAGGTATGGCTAGCTAGTCAGCCTACTAGCTTGTCAGTGACCAGTTTGTTTGCTATCCATGAAGTGCCAGCTTAGTTAATGTTGTTGAGTTTGTTATGTAGTCACATTAACTCCAAATTCTGAATATTAGATATTATTAGCATTTGTATCTCCGGTCACACTCAAACAGTTCAGCTTTTCATGGTGCATCCAAACTAGGCTGTGACATACACCAGGCAGTTTACATATATTATGAGGAGATTCTATTCTATAAGGGTCCTATGAAGATATTATAGTATATAAGAGTCATATGGGTAAATACCAGTATAATCAATACAAAAACGCTTTGGTTGAGAATTATACCATATTTAATAACAAGAGAATAGTTAAAAATCAACTTGAAATTTAAAACAGAAAAATGAACAATGAGACATTTTCTTTTTGGTAATTACTATTTGAGTCAAATATCGGTAATCAAAATCAAATGACTTTTTTTGTTATTCTGCTTTGCCAGTGTACAAAATAATGCTCAAAGGTACACGTTTTTTAGGATGTTATTTAACTTTAACCACAATAGAGGTGTTTATAAAGTACCGTAGACCACGACAAACATGATATTCTGTGATTGATTCCCATAAATCCTATTTTTGTGAAACATGTTGCAGGTATTTCAATGTGTATGATTTTGGCACACATGCAACTCAAATCAGACCATAATAATAAAATGAGCAAAACACTACAATACAGCATTATTCATGACAATTTTGAACTCATTAAGTGTATCTATCTGTCTTCAGTGGCAATGAAATCTTATATGAGTTAAATACATGTTTGGGGGCTCAGGGTTTGGTTTTAACTGGCTAGTTGACCAATAGGCATGGTTCCAGTAGGACCAATAGTTGACCAATAGGGGTGGTTCCAGTAGGACCAATAGTTGACCAATAGGCGTGGTTCCAGTAGGACCAATAGTTGACCAATAGGGGCGGTTCCAGTAGGACCAATAGTTGACCAATAGGGGTGGTTCCAGTAGGACCAATAGTTGACCAATAGGAGTGGTTCCAGTAGGACCAATAGTTGACCAATAGGGGTGGTTCCAGTAGGCGCCCTGAACCCTTTCAAAGCTTTGATTGACGCCTGGAGGAGAGTAGCGGGCTGTGAAATCTGGCATTCCTGACCAGGGGAGCTGAAATAATTGTATTGTCAAGCACGAGAGTGCCCACTTTTCACTCCCCACTTTGAATGGATCTGATTGTGTAGCCAATCGGCAAAATCTTTTGCAGCAAGGCGGGTGTGATGAACACAGAGGGGACAGAGTTGTAGAGGCCAGGGATGCTCTTTATCTTCTGGTTTGCACACCGCCATTAATCACCACACATTTTTGTCTAAACGTCTCTCTCATCTCTCGTAATGATTCAGTCTGCTAGTCTCTTTATTACCACTCTTCAGATCTTCAAAAATAGTCTGATCAATCCATGTCGGAGAGAAAGAGAAAATGCAACAATCATAAACATTGATCAAGGTTCCAAAGATGGACTTCAAAGACGCCAATCAAAACGTTTTTGGACCGCAGGTCCCGCCCCAGAATACATAATTCATATGTCATCCAGCCCGTTTTCAGAGCACATGGCTTGGCATATGGTGTAATATCATATACATTACCCATGCCATATCACCCCAAGACCTTATGATTCTCTTGACTTTTATTAGTTAAGTTTACACACGGACATATAACATGAAATGTATAACGTTTAACATTTGTCTCATTGATACATTGGTTATCATGTAGATTCATTTGATCAGGCAGATATATGAAAGAGTATATAGGTGAAGCTAAATTAATGTAAAGGAATCCACACAATCAACACAAAACTGGACCTTTGTGTTTTCAAGTATCTTATAAATGTAATTGCTGGTCCAAAGGCATGCAATTAAAAAGCATTGCAAAACTTTTTTGGGAACAGCATTTATGGATTTCTAAGGAGATCTTAATTGGATCGAAAATGCGTCATTATCTGTTTGATCCTGTATTGAATTGTTTTAACCATGGAATTAAACCGTCATGAAGGGTCGAACAGTATCTCACCCTGTTCTCCCAGCCTCTGGAGAAATTGCTGTCTTAGCATGAAGGATAGCTTTGTGCATATACTAATGTATTATCAGGACTGAAATTAATATAAACATTAAGCATGAACAACTAGTTGGTTCATGTTTTTTTTTGTTATTTAATCTCAATATAAATAAACCTTGAAAATATGTATTTTTCATGTCTTTATATGGTAAATATTCAAAAAGATTGTGTTGAAATTCAAAAATGACTATGTGATAATAATATTAATTGCTGATCAACATGGTTGAAGTTTGAGGCACAATCAAAACAAGATTAACAGCCAATTGTCTTGTATTCTGTCATTATCAGTATTATTGTCTGTATTATAATGATATACTAAATCAAAAGATGTGTATAATTGATTTGGAGTTATTTAATTTATAGTACAATTTAACTTACAAATTAATAAAACATTTGTGTCAGAATGCCACAGATGTAATCAGTGATGCATGCAGGTGTGTATTCTTCGTGTTTATTCTAGATAATCTCTCCAAGTGGTATTTTTACTTTACTTTTTAGTTTCTTTTGATATTATCTAATTGCTGTTACACCTTACATTCTTTATTAAAATCTAAAACACAATTGCATTATGTATACGGATTTAATTCATGTGATCAAGGAAAAAACAATTAAATTGAAACTCCTTGATGTGATTGAGGCATTTTATTAAAGATTATTTAGTGCTTTAATTTAATAAAGACTAAATGTATATATTTTATATTTTCAGAGGTTAGTTGTTGAATAAATGAATAATAAATGATAAAACTCAAAATCACATACTTTACAAAATCTTTGGACTGGCAGTTGATTTAAAATAAACATCCTTCACAGAATAAGAAATTCCTTTCTTTTTCAAATTATATTTTACAATAACGAAATAAATGTTTTCTAACTTCATCACATTTTATTTGTGTATTTCCTTTTGAACAAATTAAAGATCCACTCAAACATTTGTAATGCAAATCCTTAACAAATTAATTATTTATATTCATAATTTGTCAATTCACTGTTCTGATCAAGTTAAAAAACAAACAGTTGCCAAAACATGATTAAGATTAAGACTGTTGGATTTTCAGCATGTCTGCTTGAATGTGCTGTTATTCAAGCTTCAATTTAGACTGTATAGCAAATATTTGCCAGCTGTCTGTCTTCAAAGTATTTTGTGACACTAAGGCTAGACATTCCTGTTATTTATGGATTACAAATAGAGTGAGAGCAAAAAATAACCTACCCAACTTTAGCTTTGTCCTGTATATAATATGAACACTTCGATACATTGAATTGTAAACTGGTTGTTCTTAACCAATATTGGAAATAGATTTAATTGTATAACAAAAATCTATCCAAGACAATAATGAATAGCCTAATTCAATATGGTGTTTAGACGGTGTGAATCCTGAAATAAATGTGAAGCCGTCTTTCCATGCCTTGGTTCTGAGCTGTAGACTGTTATGTGTTGGTGAAGCTAAGAGTATCCCTTAAAACATGGAAGTTATTGTTGCCTTCCTTTTCCAAACTCCCTCCCAAAATGAACCTTCTAATCCCTTCTTCCTCTGCCCTTTGACCCCTCCCAACCCCCCATCCTTTCAACGCACGTCTCTTTTCAGATTCCCTCTCATCAGGAGAAAGGCCAAACCCCTGTGATGGATAGTCATTGATAATTCCCGACCAGAAAAGGTTAATGGATGTTTTTTGGGGGTTGGTGTGTGTTATTGTGGGGGGTAGGGAATGAGCGCTCCCCATCTCACACAGAGCGGACCCCACATCTTACACCCGGCCACCGTGGGCTCCCCTCTCCCTACCGCAGGAGGCTTCCGTCTCCCCGGCCAGCCTCCGTGTGCCACATTCCAGTGTGTGGGTGGCACTTTCTTAACCAGCGTCTCAAGCAGTACTCCAGAAAACACTGCAGACGTTCTATCTTGAGCTTGACAGTCTCACCAGGTATTCTGTGGGCGTGTCTTCATAATGACAGCCTGGTTCAACTGGTGTGAGAAAATGTGTTTGTACAATGTTGCTAACATTTTCCAAAGTAAAAAAATACTAAATAAAGGGAACTGTAATTGAACCACGGACTGCGATCGTATTAATAGATTCCATTGAGATTGTGTTCAATGTTCAGAAAGAAAAATAAAAGGACATTATACTTTAGGTGCAAATAATTACCCAAGTCAAAAGTATATGGCAATGTATCTTTCGCTGTTATGGTTTGACAAACATCATAATAAAAGTAAATAGTTAAACATGGAACATGTGTTAATTTCTCTAAGATTCCTCACTCGCCAAAAAACACGAGGGTTGTGCAGAAATTTAGTCTTCACGTAGAAATGATATGTCACATATAGAAACGGCTCTGCTGTTCTTCTGCGTAAACCAAGATAGTTTTTCCCCCCATTGGGTGATCGAAGAGCAGAGTCCAAAGGATGGAAACTCCCCCCCATTAACTGAACTTCAGAGGAATTCCTCACTTTACATGCGGAATGCACTTAGGGTCAAAGGGTAAAGGGCCAGAGGGGAATCCACCCGCCTGGGCAGGAAAACCTTCTTTAAACAAGCCAGGAATGCCAGGCTGGGAGACAGGAGGGGGGAGAGCCACTACTACTAGCAGAGGAGTGAGCACAGGCCAGGACCAGGACACGCATGCATGCTACCTGGGTGGTTGGTAGTTATACACTGTGGTATGCAAGTGCAGCGGTTAGTTAAGGCCCACAATGGACTGATGCAACTTGACTGAATAACAAACTTGATTATTCTAAATTACATGAAGACATTTTAACTGCACTGAAGAGAAAAGGTTTCTGGAGGATTCTATACAGGTGTCCAAAATATACAATTGTTTTAGGACCCCTTTCATGTTGCGACAAAACCGTTCATCGTAGAACCACTTGGAAATGCTTTTCAGGCATATTTCTCAAAAGGTAGGAAAAAAATGAAGCCAAACGATTCTCAAAATGTCCCCCCACAACAAACATTATAAACAGTGCTACCCTACCCTGTTTTTCTACCATCCTGTAGTTCTGTCCAACCCAAGTCCCGACTACCGTGTCTTTCATCCTGCTAATTATTAGAATCAGGTGTGTTGAATGTAAGACGGACAGAAAACCTCCAGGACAGGAGCTCAACAAGAATAGACAAGGGCTGACTTGATTGCAGATAATGACTTGGCTGAGATCCCAGATAGCATAATGGGTAATGTCATGCTAGTAAACAAAAGGTTGGTGGTTTGAATCCCAGAGCCGACTAACTCATTCTAATGCTCTGCCCTTTAGCAAGGCAATACAAATAATTGGTGCCTTTAGTCAGAGTAGACAAATGTGAAATGTAAGCTTACTTTCTGAAGAGTAGATTGCTTCCCAATTCACTGACCGTGTGGCTAGTTCTTGGGGCAGCCGGTATTTATCTGAGAATTGATTTGAAAAAGATGTTCCGTCCTCCACACACAGGTCTTCTCCCCCCCGTGCCCCCCACCACCACTGCTCACTCAACGCGGTTGCTCTCCATCCCCCAGCACCACACCACCTCAAATGGGTCGAAATTCCACGCAATATCTGTTGGGTCTTTTGAATGACTACAAAAGGCCTATCCATCAATGTCAAGGTGGTTGTTTTAGTAACAAATATAAAGCTTTGTTATAGCAACAAGACTGTAATCAAATGTCTTCTGGTAACTTAATCTTATTCTCACAGCTCTCACCACCATCCACCAACCCATTGAGGTCCTATTTACATTTGTTTGAGATTAGTTTATACAAAAAGTAGCATGTTCCTATTTAGACACATGTAACAGAAACAGAGAGGGTGACTCAGCAGATTTGCCACTCATTACCACTCCGGTCCAGTGGCCTTTCACACTGTGTTCTATATACTGACTCAGCATCTCTGGTGCGCAAGAGAGGCAGCCATTTTCCCACAGAAGCGAAAAAGTCTCCTCCATTCTGATGTTCCATCAAGTCTTGCTGCAGTGTCTCCGGTAGCCCTTAAACAGAGCAGAAATGGATCTTAACCACTACTGACCAATTCTGTCAAATGTACCACAAGGGTAAAGACTACACGCACATTGGTTTATACATCTACGGTGTATCATGGGATGCTTACCGAATGCCTGGCACAACCCAAAACACCTTTAAACATATTGACTACTGAAACCTATATACAGCAGACACCTCCAGCAGCGCTCAAAGCGTCCAAAACAGGGCTGCCCAACCACGTTCCTGAAGATCTACGGTCCTGTAGATTTTCTCTTCAACCCCCTTTCTGACTAACCTGATTAAGCTTTTTATCCAGCTAATTAGAATCTGGTGTGCTAAATTAGAGTTGGAAAGAAAACCGACAAGACCGTAGATCTCCAGGAACAGGGTTAGGCAGGCCTGATCTAAAATATTATTGAGACAAACTCTGTGAAGATCCTCCATAATTCGTCTTGATTTAAATGAGGTGTGGGAGCAATTCATCAGCCCTGCTCATGTGGAGATGAATGTTCAGTGAGCCTCAAATATCTAGCCTGTACTGTGTCGCCATCCAGTGGTACATCGTGGAAATACAGTACATATTAGCACAAAAAACTAAAGCAGGCATTTTGCTCATATTTAAGCACATGAACACATTTCAAACTCTTTATTAGAGTATGAATATACAGCCATGTCCAAAAGTTTAAGAATGAGACAAATCATCCTTGCATTGCACAAAATGGGCTTCACAGACCAGGATATTGCTGCTAGTAAGTTTGCACCTAAACCTACCATTTAACGGTTTATCAAGAACTTCAAGGAGGGTCAATTGTTGTGTAAAAGAGTCGGGTGCCCAAGAAAGTCCAGCAAATGCCAGGACATCTACTAAAGTTGATTCAGCTGCAGGATCGAGGCACCACCAGTGCAGAGCTTGCTCAGGAATGGCAGAAGGCAGGTGTGAGTGCATCTGTACACACATCAAAGCAAAGACTTTTCGAGAATGGCCTGGTGTCAAGAAGGGCAGCAAAGAAGCCCCTTCCCTCCAGGTAAAACATCAGGGACAGACTGATATTCTGCAAAAGGTACAGGTATTGGACTGCTGTGGACTGGGGTAATTTGATGAATCCCCTTTCCGATTGTTTGGGGCATCTGCAACAACGCTTCTCTGGAAAAGAAAAGGTGAGTGCTACCATCAGTCCTGTGTCATGCCAACAGTAAAGCATCCTGAAACCCTTCATGTGTGGGGTTGCTTCTCAGCCAAGGGACTGGGCTCACTCACAATTTCGCCAAAGAACACAGCCATTAATAAACTATGGTACCAAAACATCCTCAGAGAGCCACTTCTACAACCTTTCAAGAACTGTTTGGTGATAATGCCTTTACCAGCATGATGGAGCATCTTGTCATAAGGCAAAAGTGATAACTAATCTTCCCATAACTAAGCAGCTCCGGGAACAAAACATTTTGGGTTAATGGCCAGGAAACTTCCCAGACCTTAATCCTATTGAGAACTTGTGGTCAATCCTCAAGAGGTGGGTGGACAAACAAAAACCCACAAATTCTGACAAACTTCAAGCATTGATTATGCAAGAACGTGCTGCCATCAGTCAGGATGTGTTCTAGAAAACAGCAGCAAACCTTGCGCAAACCAATTCTTGTGACATTCTCAAAACATTTGGACACGGCCGTACACCCTCAATCACATTGGCTTGAACATAATGAGTTAGATTAAAATAACACTTTTACCCTAGATACTGTGCGGAAGTGTTACTTTGGGTTAGGGCGACTTCGTCCCAGAGTAACTAGCTGATAAATAACCCTAACCAACGGGGGCTGAAGAACAGATCTGACTTGGAGCCCGATAACATGACGGCAACATCACCCGGTAGGAAATGAGCGATGGAGACGGGAGCAGTACAGTTAAGAGTCATGTTTATTTACATCCTGACTGACTGGGGGGGACAGGAGCAGGGAGGGGTTAAAGAGACATGTTTTAGATTCAGCTCATCAGGATCCATATTTCACTACACAGTTCTTAATTTATTTAAATCGACTTTCTTTATACAGAATCCATTCAGCTGTAATGTCAACGCATCAACAGAGGGGGAGCCGTCTGCTGTAAAGGACCATGAAAGTATAACATGGAGAAACTAAACCTACAGCACTAAGAAAAAAAAATTACATACAAGGGGATAAAAAGAAAACCATCATCCATAAAAAAATGAACAGTATCAGTATTTATTTTTTTCTGCAATAATTTCTCACCATAACGGTTTTCAGTTTTCGCTTTTTCTTTGCCAAGTCCATAAAGAGGCAGAGAACATGGGGATGGGGCGTGGTTATATGATGTCCAGGTTGTCTGATGGTGGACTGGCCCACATCCGGAGAAGGTCCAGTTAATGATCAGCTACAGTCAAGTCAGGGCTGAACGGGTCTAAAAAAAAAAAAAACTCTGCCAAGTGGCCTTTCGGGTCCGTACGGTTCTGTTCCCCCCCGACCACGAGGCCTTTGTCCATGTAACTTTACTCCGTGCAGCCCAGGGCTTCAGGATAGTCTCTGAGCTGCAGGCGCTCTGTTGATGCTGTCGGAGGAATGACACGCACTGTACATTTGACATGCAAGGCCCGAGAACCAACATGAAAAACCGGTACAAAATAATACAGCCCCAAGACAGGAAACCAATCAACTGTCCGTTCAAGTCTCTTCCCCTCAGACTTTCGTTCCCTCACACTCATTCACTCACACCATGTCCAGTATTGTTTAAGCTAAGATGTAACTGACAAGCACCACTAAATTGTGTGTGTGTGTGGCGTGGTGGGGGGTGGGGGGGACAATCCAAAAACCGTTGGGATACCAAACATTTGACAGTAAAAAGTAGCTATGGGTTAGTTCAACTCTCACGGTCCATTGAGTACAATCCTTTTAGATACACACATACACACGCGCTCACACACACACTCACTCTAGGGTTCTTCTGTGACTTGAAGGGGGGAATGTGTACACAAGGGACCCATCACTATTGTACCCAACATGCCAGAATAAAGCTGGGATCCATGTCAGGGTTACATGTCAGAGACCCGCCCAATGAACACCAACCTCATCCCCAAAATGTCCCTCCACAAGATCTCATTGTCAAAGTCATTTTTTTTTTTACCTGCCCTGGATCTAAAACATAATTCAATTGTTCATAATAATGAAATAATCTCACATTCTACGCTCGCGCACGCAAACATGATACCCAAATATGTGTTTACACATATATACAAAGACAGACGCGTCCCTCGTCGCTATAAGGAACACATTCACAATTTATAATGCATCATTTCTGTATATGCCAAGAATAAAATCTTTTCTAAATAAAATACATGTATCTGTGATAGGGGAGTGAATGTGGGACAGTGGGGAGTGTGTTAGAGAGTGGGGGGGAGGGGGTGTTGAGAGGTATCCAGGGAACAGAAACGCTCTCCGATAGGCTGCGGTTCCTGGGCACTGGTGTCACTTGTCCTGTGCCTTCGTCGTCGTCGTGGCAGCACCGAATCTCCGGTTTTCCTCCGCATTTCATCCCAGAATAATAAGCACAATAACCGCACTGATGAAGATGCAAAAACAGGACCCAGTCACGTCCCACAAAAAAATTGTCCATATATGGGAGGCCCGGCGTGGAGGTCCAGTGGAGTCAGGGAGATGCACAGATGGAGGGGAGCCAGTGAGACAGACAAAGACAGAAAGAAACGGAGCGAGAGAGAGGCCTGGTAAAATGGAATGGGCCATGGTGAGGAGGGGGCAGAAAGAGGAAACGGAGAGAGGGAGGGAGAGGAGAACAGAAGAGGAGTCGTGTCCGGCAACGAGGTCCACACACTGGAGTCCATATGGGAGTTGTGCTGCTCACGGGACGAGTGGAACGTGTCATGGTGATGAAGGCAAGGCCTCTCTTCAGTGTCTCCCCCTCACAGGGCCAGGTGTCCCTGGTTCTCCCCGCGCTGGCTGTGTGTTCCCAGGGTGCATCATACCTCCAGGAAACGGGAGCTGCTGGCCTTCGTGTGGAAAGGCTCGGACCACATGCGCCTCAGATCGCCCTGTAAGACACAGCGGGGGTCACAGCGTGTCCTCAACATAAATGAGTCCTGGGTCAGGGGACATCTACACAATCGCTGATGCTTCCTAACGGGACAGACTGATAAACCTGAACTTTCTTTGACTTGGTGTTACACCGTGATGATGTTCCATAAATCTTTTGAGCAGAGTATATTCTGACTCGTACAGATCAACAGTCACTAGTCACATTGTTGTAGGTCACTATATAACCGTTGCAATTAATATAAATTAATGATCTATTTCAAAATGGCTCTATTACAAGCAAAAAGGAACTGACATTCCTATTGTAGATGTCAGTTAAATTAAGAGAAAGTCAATTATATAAACACTGCATCATATAAACTACAGGAACCCTCACTGAGGCCACACGCACCACCAGCATGGCAGAGAGCGCGGTGCATCAAAACGGTGATGCCGGAACACGAACCTTTCCCCCATCTGGCTGAAGTCCACAGTGGGGGAATATTTGGGGTAAATGCTCCATCAATGTTGACGATTACCCAAAATGCAACGGAAACAACGTGTATGTTCATGCGTTAGTTTGCCTGATGCAGCGCAACATTGAAATAAATTATACCAAGTTAAAAAAAATAAAAACGCTTTGTTTGCACTTAGAGGTTTACAAAGTTGTACAGTATTGGGAAAAAAAAGGCAAATTACTAATCAGATGTCTGATTTAAGATCATAATTAATGTCTTAAATTTGATGCTATGGTTTTTTTCCCACCCATTGTAATTCAACAACACTCCCCCAGATGTCTCTGCTGCCACTGTGTTAACAAATGGGTCCAAGTCAAGAAACCAGCAATAATCATAGTTGTCAAAACAAAAGCTGCGTGGAGCAATTATAAATAAATAATTGAATAACAAAAGGGAGAAAGAAGTTCTGAACGCAGACAAGATGTCACTTTCAATTTGACTGAGGAATTTGCTTTAGTTTAATCTCAATGATAATCCCAAAAAGCATTTGTAAATAAACACGTTTATAACACATTTTATTGCTAATACTATTAGTAATACACCATAACAATATATGTTATGAGAAGGTCATCATTCCATTAAATCTCTTTCCATTACAACCCTAGTGTCAATGGTGTAATGAGTCAGAAGCGAGAAGGTTCTCATTCCATGAATTCTCATTCCGTTACACCCTAGTGTCAGTGGTGTAATGTGTGAGAGGTGGAACTGGACAGTGTAGCCCAGTCATGTACTGTTGTGGTATTATAATGTGTGAGAGGTGGAACTGGACAGTGTAGCCCAGTCATGTACTGTGGTGGTATTATAATGTGTGACCGGTGGAACTGGACAGTGTAGCCAGCCATGTACTGTTGTGGTATTATAATGTGTGACAGGTGAAACTGGACAGTGTAGCCCAGCCATGTACTGTTGTGGTATTATAATGTGTGACAGGTGGAACTGGACAGTGTAGCCCAGCCATGTACTGTTGTGGTATTATAATGTGTGACAGGTGGAACTGGACAGTGTAGCCAGCCATGTACTGTT